>VDFB02116611.1:141862-153840 GCA_007258455.2 Sequoia sempervirens | reverse complement strand
TTTTTGCCAGACTTTGCTAATTTCTTAGATGCTTTTCATTCTCATCAATTTGACCCTCTGTGCCTTGATCTACAATCGTCATTGATTGATGAATCTTGTGAACACGGCAAGATATGGAACGGAAAACCAGTTCAATTCGAGAAAGAATGACTAGTATTGCAACTTCTGAAAGTTGATCAAAAGTGCTCAAAAGTTTTGGCGCCTCTGGCTTGCAGGGGTGCAGTTGACCTTTTAAGCTATAATTTTTCACTTTGCAACCTTCGACAGGATGTTCCAGTTTGGTCTTCGTCGCCGGGTGTTTGATTGCTCCGATGTTCGTGCTAATGGATTCATCGAAAAGATTGATCAAAACGGAGGAGTTCCTAGAAGCTACAACACTTGAAAGCTACATCTAAGGCCCCAAAAGGTTGGGCGCCTTTTCCAAGGAGGGTGCATTTTCTTTAACACTTAGCCAAATTTTCACGTTTTCCAACTTGCTTTGACTTTCTTCATTTCGCACTTGATCTTCGTTCGCGAGCGTTTGACAAGTCCCGTGAGTTGGCTGCTAGATTCATCGCGTAGCTAGAAGGATTCTGAGTAGATCTCTTGAAGAAGACAACTACTAAAAACCTCATCTGATTGACCAAAAGGCTGGGCGCCCCTAGCCTGCAGGGGTGCAGTTGACCCTTTGACTTTTATTTTATCCTCTGTTTTACATGCTTGTTTGATCAACAGCTACTGTCGTTTGATATGTCTTGTGGGTTGGCGAACAGATTCGGTTCAAAGCTAGACTAAAGGCAGGAAGATTAACCGGAGATAACAAATCCAAGAACTGACATCTAATTGGCTTTATTCTTGGGCGCCCCTAAGCTACAGGGGTGCAGTTTCATTTGTAGATTGTAATTTTTGATGACTGTTAACCTTCAGCATCTTCCGCCTCTTCCTTCGTTTGCCGATGTTTGACAAATCTGTTGGATTTGCTTGATGATTTGCCAAAAAGCTGGTAGAATTCTAAAGAAGACTGTTTTTGCAAGTGTTAACAACTGCATTTGGCCTCTTGAATTCAAGGGCTCCCCTGGCCAGTAGGGGCACTTTTGGCTCCAGAGTTGTGATCATTTTCTAATGATTTTCACCTCTTCATGCTTTGCGATCACCATGTTGCTTGATTGGGTTGACTACGTTTGAGCATTGTTGTTGCTGACATGAGTACGTTCACTGTTGTGATTGCTTTCACCATTCTACATGACGGTCATTGCAAAGTTGACTAGGGCGTTGACTGCAAAGGCATCTCCCTAGTAGCAAGGCATACTATTTCTAGACTTAGAATATTTTTACATTTTTCACCTTTTGAAAGTCCCCTCCATTGCGAAGCATCTTTTTGAGCATCTTTTACCATAGAATCATCTATGATGCGTTTGAGGCTTAGATCTTGATACTTGGTACTAGCCATTTGCGATTGACGACCTTGGAGGTCATAACTTTCCTCCTGAAAAAATAAAGTAGACCCACCAAAGCTAAACTGACTTTTTCTTGATTCTGACTTGACCAATGTGATCATGAAGTGAAATAAGCCAATCAAAATTATTTTCAGTCAATTATGGAAAGATCCTATTTTTTAGGGTTTTCCTAAAACCAGGTGCCTAAAACCTTAATTTTCAAAATTTCCAAAATTTTCTAGTATCCTCTGGACAATAAACCCACAAAAATCCCATGCTTCATTTGACCTAAAACTGACTTTTGACAACAATTTTACAAGATTTAGACCATTTTAATCAAAATGCCTTATTGAAGCAAAATTTTTATTTTGGGTACAACATACTTCTCCTTTAAGTCTGCGTATACTTTCCTTCTCAATCTGCATCTGCATATACTCCTCTTCTATATCTGCATATACATCTCTTTTATATCTGCATATATTCCTCTTTTACATCTGCATATACTCCTCTTCTATATCTGCATATACATCTCTTTTATATCTACATATATTCTTCTTACAATTCTGCCATAAACTCTTCTTACAAATATGCCATCAATCCTTCTTACAAATCTGCCTTCAACTTTTCTTTAATGGTCTTCCTTCTATCTTCTCATTTGCAGATCTGCACGTGTTAGTCTGATATAAACTCTTATTCCTCACGCACTCACTTCTTCACATTTGCAAACTTTCTTTTATATCTTCCAAGGAGGGCTACTTCACTCATTGGACACACCCAATCACAAAGGAGTCAACTCTTGTTAAATATATTCCTTTTCATTACATTCTTTAAATGAGACAATTTTGTCCTTATATGGGAGCACTCTTTTTAGGGGGTCAGCCCCATAAGTAATGATTAACTTTATTTATTTTAATTTAAACTTCCTTTATAAAGAGTCGGCGATATTTGTCTTAGTGTTGCCTTTTAAAATCATATCATTCTTTAACTTGGCCAATTTAATATATATTTATATCTGCTTTATAAAATCAATATCATTCTTTGACTTGGCCAATCAATATGTATTTATATCTGTTTTTTTTAACTTAGGCGCCAATATGAGGGAGGTTGGCCAGCAATAGAAAAGATTAGATTGTGATAAGTACTCTTCACATAGTCGGCCAGGATTCATCAAGTGCTTCTCACATGTTACGTTTTAGTGCAAAAATTGTCTTGCATATGATGAAGGCATCCATCTATGATCATAAACTTGCCTACTGTTCATCATTAATTTTCACTTGTAATGCAATCTGCTTTTGACTGATTTTGCTTCTTCTTTGGCCATCAATTAGTGGTCTTTGGCCTTTTGTCCTTCACACCTTTGACATCAGCGACAATTGCATCCTTTTGTTATTTCCTTCTTGACATCAATGATAACAATGTGACATTCCTTCAACAATCTCCCATACGCTTTTGACATCAATGAAAACAATCTTCTAACAATCTCATTCATGCATCAATGATAATAAACTTAGACAGCTAATCCCTTCTTGGCATCAATGACAACATTTACAACAAGTTGAAGTACCCTAGAATGAGTGAAAGGTACCCAATTCATCAAGTTATTAGATCCTGTCTCTACACACACCAACAATGAGCAAGTAAATTGCTAACTTGTGGTGGTATAGGGAAAATGGTAGTTAAGCATGAATGTTGCATTGTACCCACAGGTTGGAATTTCAAATGAATGAGCCAAGAATCTTGCTCAATGTATACCCTTCAAGTGGAACTACTTTGAAATGTTGAGGAGAGGCCACAAACATTACAATTGGGCTATTGAGTGCAACTTTGTTGCCAAGAAGCACCAAAGAGTAGCCACACACCTTGCAAACCATCGAATGAGATCCATCATGGCAAGATTAGATGATTCATGTTGGTCCTAGGGATATGTATTTTCCTTTCTCTCTTGAACTCCTAGGAGCACACCACGTGGCACATGTCAAGGTGCCCCACAAAAAAAAAATAAAGAAAAAAATCAAATATGGGACCACCACTAATAAAAGATACTTTGCACAAAAAGAAATGGACCCATTAAATGATGTGGACCAATAGCAAGGCTCAACATCAGAAATTAAACCATTCCACATTAGATCCCCCTACATTATTGAATGAAGGTTGTCATGCCACAATCAAATGGCACAAAATAACTTAAACTTCAACACTTATATAATTGCTCCACACACACAACAAAACTACAAAACAAAAAAAAAAAAAAAAACCCACAACTACAAGTCAAGAAGAACAAGTGAACTAGGAAGATCAAATTTGTCACCTATTGTGAAGGATTTAGTAAAATTTTGGCAACTAACGAGGGTTCTTTCACCAAGGAAAGAACAAAGGACCCAAGAAGAAACATCCATTAAACATAGGGTCCAACTCAAAACTTTCAAAATTACTCAAAATTGGTGAAGACATCTACCACCTATAAATTTCTAGTCATTGTTATTCTAAGGGTAGATAGAGCTTCCATAGGATTTTGAAGCAGCTCCAGCTTGATTGTGCACTCATATGACACATCTTGCAACTGAGCCATAGTTACCTATATAAGTGTCTCCAACTCCACCAACATCTTGATCATTGACTACACCTCTCCAACTGAAGGAATTGGGGACCACTTTCTAAACTTCAATTCATCTTAGCTTCTTTCTTTAATTAATTTCAAAAATTTGTTATATAGAAGCATTTTTTATACTCATCAAGCGGCAAGGGTAATCCTTGTCGCACCAATTGATACATGTGGATTTGCATAACCTATACTATTTGTCATATGACATCCAATTGTACCTTGCATGACTAATTTGCATTATTCTTATCCATTGTCATTGATTTTTTGTGTTGTGCCTATCCTACTTATAATTTCCTCTGCAACAAACCTAGCCAGAGGGAAACTATAGAGCTTCTTGACAAAGAATGTAATATCTTCAATTACTAGAGAGAAGGCGACATCTGGGTTGCCAATTTTCTTTTAACCATGGCACTTAGTGTTTGCACCATGTACATGAACCGCAAGACTAGAGAAAAAAGATGATGCAATTTCTTCAATTGATTTTCAATAAGATCTCATCAATGTCTTAATGAGCTCAAGGAAACCAACGGACTATTCAAATTTCGTTATCAGAGATTGGATTATTTATAGGAGGAAACTTCAGGTGATATCTATTGCATATCTATAGTTATAACTCATGCACTCCTAGTTGGTTTACCATTAGATATATTTATTTTAGTGGAGTTGATAATACATACAAGAGCCATAGCTCTTTTTCCTACGGCATACCCTACATTAATCTTTGGAAGGGAATCGATATAGAAATTGTGGGAGCGGCAGTTATTATTAATATGTGTATGCTGGAGTAATATCGAGGAAGTCCAAGAGGGACGTGAGCTTCCTCTATTCATTCAGCCACTTCCTTTTTTGTGAACTGTGGGATCCTTTGGTAATAGCTCTAATAAAGTGGAAGGTCATGGGTGACGTGGAGATAGGGAGCCGCCAAATATAGTCAATGCTAAGTTCAAAGTGGAGACTCCTATATCAGTTGCCAGTACACAGTAAGGTTGCCGCAATAAACTAACGAAGCGCCCACCATACTCGTTAGAGTTGATGCTGCTAGCAACGTGCAAGGGAAAATGATATTATAAGGTCAGAATATTTAATGTATTTCTCTATAGCATTGGTTAATGCTTGAGTATAGTTGAAACATATTTATATCAGCTGGAAATAAATTGAAAAAAATATTCAAATTTGTGAACCAGTGTGATTTCATAAATTATTGTGAACATTGTTTTATGATCAATGCATACTCTGTAAAATTTATACAAATAAGTACACATCTGGTGGAAGCAATCTGGAAACACATACAAAACAGCAGTTTGATAGTGTTTGACAAAATGCCTATACAAACAGAGTAGTGGAAACCATAGTTGGAAAGCTTCGGACTTCGCCAGCGGACTACGGCAGCCAAAAATATGACTGGACTTCGGGACTCGACGCAGTTTCGGGGAAAAGACTCGGCTAGGACTCGGCAAAAAAAAAAACCGTAGTTTTACCAAAAAAAAGAACAAATTAATGCATTTAGAGAACATAAGAGCCTAATTTGATTATCAAACACTCATAATTCAAATATTACACATGTCATATGATCATCAAACACTCAATAACTGAAATTTAATCATTCATAGTCATCAAATACTCATAGTTTCAATGTATAACATCATAAGATTATAAATGTTTACATATAATCTTGGCTTCTTTCAACCCCAATTCAATTTGCAGACCTCTATTTCACAAACTTGAGTGCTAAAATGAAAGAAAAAGTTAAAAAAAACATGGGTTTTTAACCCCTTTTGACTCCCACCTACACAGGAGAGTTCTGGGTTGGGACTCCCGAGTCCAACCTCAGGACTCTTTTTAACCCCTTTGGACTCCTAGCCACACAGGAGAGTCCTGAGTTGGGACTCCCGAGTCCTGAGGTTGGACTCCCGAGTCCCGACCCAGGACTCTCCTGGACTCGACTCCCGAGTCCGTGGCGAGTCGACTCAGCTGGCCTATGGACTCCCGAGTCCGCGGCGAGTCCACCGAGTCTGCAAACTATGGTGGAAACAAAAAAAAATGCATATAAAATTGTCCAGGGATATTTCACAACTATATCAGCAACTTTTGTTTCCTTAATGTTGACACTCAATGCCTCCATTTGATAATTTGTAGTCAACATTTGGTCGTATAGTCTGTCCACTAGAGGTATGAAGAGTGCAAAATGCATTGAATCATGCATGGGCTCATATTTTGTCCTCGCCCTCTTGGTACCTAGAGTGGTATCTTGTTTCAATTTTCTCCTTGTTTCTTTCTTCTACACCTCCACATATATATGTTGTATTTGTTATTAGTACAATGTGGGGTCCATTATAATGATAGCACTTGGTGGATACTATGTGGCCCTAAAGGCAAAAAATAGGAATGAATTGAGTTGTTTGATGTACAACAAGAGAAGGAAGGATATCTTAGGGATCGGGAGCCTACATCGACCTAGAAGTTGATGATGGTGAGGGGAATCCAAGGCTTTTGGGAGGTGGCGAGAAAGGCACTTAAAAAGATGGGAGATAATAGACTCTAATAGGGGAGAATTAAGGCATAACCATTTGGCATTGACTAGTTGGAGGTGGGTTGCTGTGGATATTGGAATCATGGTGGTTTCATGAAAGAGTGATACAAGGGAACTTGGGTGGTTCTTGGGATGAGACCCTACGACATGGAGAGAGAAGGGGAAGGGAAACAAGGAGCAAGGATAAATCTAGGAGGAGAGGGAGGAGAGACACAATGGAACTTGATTGGATCAACACTTAATCTAAAACTTCCTCTAGTTGCTATTGTTCAATTTATTACTCTCCTTTCTTCTTCTCATATCTCTTCTTGGGCTGATCATTGTCTTTGTTGGTTTTCTTCTCTTTCCTTGTTTTTGCCCCGTTTTTTAGTTCACCAAATTTTAAACTTTCCCTTGATTGTCAAACTTGCAAGCATCACCAAGTATTGAGTTCCTCTAGTTTGAGTCAATTGTCCTTGGTCACAAATGCCTTAATCACCTACAAATATCAAATTGCTTGTCAATATCAAGTCATTGATTTTCATTTGTAGTTGCAAAATGTCGGAACCAGAAGTTTTCTGCACCAAATTGTCACAACTACTCATCTTGAAGAATGTTGTACCTAATCAATTTTAAGTGCTTGAAGAAAAGATCATTCATCATTTCATTCAATACGCTAGAGGTAATTGCACAATTTAATTGGGATTCACGGAAACAATTAAATATGGAGCTCCATTTGAGCTAGGATAAAATCGTTTTACAAGGATGATTATGTCTCCATTGCACACAATGTGGCAACTTTTTGGGAAGAATTCCTTTCCATTTGATATATTAAAATTTTATTATTTTTCTCATTTCATTGAAGAATTGTAGTAATATTTCAGAAATTTGTGTCTAACTTTCTCTCATAAATTGAAAGTTTTCCTTATGTTAATTTGTAATCATTCTTTGATGATTCTCTACTATGCATTGTTGCATCTGGGTTATAGGAATTGAAAGAATATTATTAGACTTTGAGCTATTATATCCTTTCTTGATTATATATTCATTTGTCTAATGTGTGATCAATTTCTCATTTTTCTTGCATGTCAAAAAGGAGTAGTCACAAATCTCATAAGTTATTGTTGTGGGCACAAACTGTTAAACGTTGTGTCATTATTTGTTTCAGCTCACTTTTATTTAAGTCTATTCTTGAGAAGTCTATGGTTTTTGTATGTCTCTCATCTAGGGTTTCTGCTTTGTATCTTTTCGCGGTGCATTTCTTGCTTTTGCTAAAACCATTCCCAAAAAATTCACTACATTATCATATGAGGGGAGCTGCCCTCTCAATCATAGGAGGAAGATTGCTAATCCAATAGTGATCTTTCCAACTGTTGGAACATTTTTTGCTACCCATTGGGCAAGTCCGCTCTGTTTGCAACAAAATATTGCAGTGACGAATTTGTTTACCAACACCCTGCATCATCATCTCCACCTGTGGATGTTTGGAATAAATTTTCTTGCGATGAGTTCCTGTTAAGATGTGAAGGAGCTATTACCTATGCCTTAGAGGTTCTAGGCAATTTTCTTGTTGTTGGGCTAGAAGGTGCTTGTCCAAAGGTCACTTCTTTGGTTATTGCTCATCTCATTTTCTGTAATGACCCTGCTCAAATCTGATTGAAAACTTTTGCAATTTGGCCTTGGAAATTTTGTCAAACACTTCACATACAAAGGTCATATGACTGATATAACATTTCAGTTTGATATAATGACACTTTTCTTCACTTAGCATCAATAAGGATGCTAGCAAATGACTCTAAATTGTCTAAATAATGACCTAACATGAATGTGCAACTTATTTTGGCAATATTCAATGCATATATATGAACTAAGCATGAAAAATGATCACTTACAGCCAACTGGTATTTTAACAAACAGTTGGTATGCAAACTAACAAACTAAATACAAATGATATTGAATTGCTCAAATGACACCAGCAACTTATATCTCCTTAATTGCAATGAAATTTCTAATACAATGCTCATGAAATATGGCCAAGACTCTTGGCATTTACATGGATTACAAAATATGATAATGCTGGTATAATGCACACCTACAGCTGAAACTTATAACACCTAAAATGCAATGCTAACATGAATGATAAACAAAGGAACCTGGAGAAATGACGATGCCTTAGAAAAGAGCTGATGAAAGAATCAAGTTTCAAGCAAAATGAACTCCTCTTAGGCCCAATCGATGCTTTCACCCAGCCGCCCCTGTTCTTGCCTGGCAATATTTTAGAAAAATAAATGCAGCCTCTAAGCTCCTCGAATTTGTCCTTGAAATGATTGTCTCGGCGATAGCAATTGAATGCAACAATACCCAGAACCATAGGATGCTTCAATGATGAGACATGAACCAAAATGTATTGCCAATGGTGCCCTTGCTGTAGTATATCAGACCACTGAAATTATTTACCAGCAACCTGATAGCTACTCCAAAATACTCCAAAACAATTGCCAAGCTCTCCCAAGATGAATGCTCAAATACCCACAAAGAAATAATGCACGAATGAGGCCATACAAGCAAAAATCTGAATATGATATGCAAAATCGTGGCTCCAATATGCAGACTTATATGACTGAAAATATTATATCAGAACTTCTGGCAATGACTGAATGAATGCAATCAACCTCCTCAATGCAAAATTGATGAAGACTATGAACTCCAAAATGTCTCCAACAATGCTCCAAAACAAGGCATACAAAAACTTGGCCAAAGGCCACTAAGTTTTTACAATGAAGCTCAAATAGAAAGTCTGAAGTAACTTTCTCCCAGCTGCAATAATTCAAGTGATATTTCACACCCTCAAAATTGCTCACCAATTGAGAGTTTTCGTTCTCAATGGCCAAAGACAACTGCAGAAACCCTAGGCTCCACAACCATCAAACATCAACATCAACAACAAAATCTGGATGATAGAAATGAGCCCTCAATGCCTATTTATTCTTTTTCCTCAATAGGTCGGCCTCCTTCTAGAACTTTCCCAAGTCACCTTCTAGAAGGAATATTATTTTATTTTATTTTATTATTTTATTATTTTGCACTTTATAATAAAATAATTATTCATAACATAAAGTGCAAACATAACTATACTTTATAACATGAGGGTTTCTAAAAATAGAAACATATTAAGGAATCATTAGAACACCTCCATGTGTGAATCCGAATCGAACCAACCAATCAAACTGGGTATCGCCAAAAGACCTCTTATCAAGCTCACATTAGCCTCGGGGATCGAGGAATAGGCTAATTCCTCTAAGCTCAATGCTCATGAAAATGGGGACATTACATTTTCTATGTTGGAACTTTGTTGATGCGTGTTTTGTGACACAACAAACATTCTAGAATAAAGTGTCAAAGACGCTATATCCCCTCTTGAAAAACTACCTTATATGCTAAGATTGCAAGTAAGATCATATGGTAATTCCAATGTTTAAGATGAGTGCGGATAAGCTCTGTGGTTCTAATGTGATTTGCTGGGGGCTCAATTGGGATTTACTTTTGCAAGTTACTTGGGAAAGCAGAGACATAAATACAGTATCATTTTGGATTTTCTAACTTTATAAAAAAAAAGTAAAAAAAGATTAAGGGTTTTTAGAGATCCTATGCTATTCCTAAGAAATCAAGAGACGACGAAGATTGAATGAAACCAAATAGACAATACTCTGCTTCGCCACATTAGACGACAACTACACAAAGCAAGTGCGATCTTCTGGGAATGTGCTTATGATTTTCACGTCATGAATAACTACCATCAAATCGAACAATAATTATCCAAACAGAAGTTAAGCATCCATGATAAAGCTCAGTCTAACTTTACACATTGAGTGAAAAGCATCCACTCAAAGAAAGTATGAGCTAGGTTTCACTAGTCTTCGTTATCAATCTGTCATTCTTTTAACATACATTTAAATTCTAATTCAAATTTACTGAATGAGAAAGAGAATATGCCACCATGCAACCATTTGACAATCAAGGATTCAAGGCACCTCATGCATGATGAACTTTATTATCAAAATAGTGTTTTCACAACAATCTCATAAAACTCTCTCTTATTCTCTACAATCTAATTCTCTTGAATCTGATCTAACTTCTATAATCTCTAATGCCTTCTAATGAATTCTAATTCTTCTAATTATATGAAAGAGAGTGGGGGGGGGGGTTTATATAGCACTTCTGAATTACAATGAATGGCCAAGATTGAAATGAGATCAATGGCCCAGATTTAACATGACTAAACCCTAATTAGGGTTTCCAAAACATCAACCAGTTAACTGGAGAGAACCTCAGACATCTGGAGTTGCATCCTTATCCACTTGTGCGGCATTACATTCGGTGAATCTGGACACGATCAAGCTGACCTCCTCCATGGCAATGTCCGGCAACACGTTGATGTTGTATTCTAGCAAGTCCAAGCTCTCAGCACATTCTGCAAAAGTGGTCGCCCATTCTGGTTCTTGCAGCAAGAAAGTATTTCTGACGGTCATGACGTTGAATACCCTGGTGAAGTTTTCTTTCATGATTGGCCCAGAGATGGTGGAGAAAATTCTCTACACTTGTTCTTTTAAATTCTTTGGCCGCAAATGTTTCTTCCGGACATTATCTTTGTCGAGCATATCTGCAGCCATCTGGTAAACTTTACTCTGAATCTCTTTTGCCTGTTCTTCAACTTTGGCGCCATCCTGCTTTACCTTTTCTAGGACTCCTCTTCGTGAAATCAGAGCATAGTACCAGCCACTGAAATCATATGCAGCTCCAGCTTCAATAACCCTATCATCAATCAACCTTTGCTTCGAGATGCCTTTTAATTCTCAAATACATGGGATAATCCTATTCTGAATATCTTCGAGGCCACCCCATGATTCCGCTAAGTCTGCAACTCATGATAGTAGAAAGGAAGCTTGTTCGTACACATGTGCCAACTTTTCTGCAAATGCCACCGCCTCTTCTTTCCTTCCATCCATCCAATCTTTAGCCTCTCTTGCTGTAGTCAACTCTTCCTCAAAATTTCTGACTGGTTCTAGTGAAGAGTTTGGAAGTGGAGGTGCCAGTTGGTCACCTTGATTGAGTGGCCTGGTAAGATGTTGGATATAGTCTTTTAGGCGCTCAATCTCTTTTTTATATTCCTTTTTCTTGGCCACTTCCCTTTCCCCGCTAGGGACCTTTTTTCACATCACTTCCCATTCAAGATGGGGACCCCCGATTTTTGTTCATTCCGTTTTGGCTTGGGTTTTCCTCTCTCTCCCGCTCTGTCTCTTTTCTGGTGTCCGTCTTTCGGGGGGTTGTGTCCGTCATTGAGCTTAAACGCGAAATATTGGCCAAGTCTAAAATTAGGGTTTCGTCGTTCCTGGTCAATTCAAGGTCAAACGAAGTGAGTAAATTGAAAATTGAACTTAATGTTGTTGTCGCA
>VDFB02116611.1:97830-141762 GCA_007258455.2 Sequoia sempervirens | reverse complement strand
CAAGCTATGTTGCATTAATGAGTCATATCATTGAATCTAAGCCTTCCAGTATTGAGGAAGCATCAAGTCAGCAAGTATGGAGAGATGCTATGGCTAGAGAATATCAATATATCATTAAGAATGATTTTTGGGATATTGTACCAAGACCAGAAGGCAAATCAGTTGTATCTTCTAAATGGCTTTTCAAGATCAAGCATGCGGTTGATGGAAGCATTGAGAAGTACAAAGCTATATTTGTGGCTAGAGGATTCTCTCAGAAAGAGGGAATAGACTATGAAGAAACTTTTGCTCTAGTTGCTCGTTATACATCCATCAGGACTATTATTGCTATTGTAGCAACTAAGGGATGGAAGTTACATTAGATGGATGTGAAGACAACATTCCTTAATGGTGTAATTGAAGAAGAAGTATACATTGAGCAACCTGATGGCTTTGAGATTCATGGGAAGGAGTCTCATGTCTGTAAATTGAAGAAGGCTGTGTATGGCCTTAAGCAGGCTCCTCGTGCTTGGTATGAGAGGATTGATCGATACTTGATGAGCTTGGGCTTCTCCAAGAATGATGTTGATTCAAATCTTTACTTCAAGGTAGTTGATGGTGAGGCATTAATCTTGGTTCTTTATGTTGATGATCTATTTCTTACTGGAGCAGAATATCTCATTATCAAATGCAAGAAGGAGTTTGCTTCTGAATTTGAGATGAAGGATCTAGGATATATGCATTACTTCCCAGGATTGGAAATGTGGCAGAGACCCAATGAGATCATTATGAGTCAAGGGAAGTATACTATAGACATCTTGAAGAGATTTGGTATGATGGATTGCAAATCCATGTCTACACCAATGGAAACCAATTTGAAGAAGTTAAGTGAGTCTGCAGCTTGTTCAGATCTGGTGGATCCCACTATGTACAAGCAGTTGATTGGATCGTTGATGTATCTAGTCAATACTAGATGAGATATTTGCTATGTAGTGAGTGCACTTAGTCAGTTCATGTGTGAACCAAGGCAAATTCATCTAGTTGCAGCTAAGCATATCTTGAGAAACTTGCGTGGCATAGTTGGATATGGCTTGAAATATACTTCCAGTGTAGACCTAAAGCTGCAAGGATATTCTAATTCTGATTGGGCAGGGAGTGTAGCTGATCGGAAGAGCACCTCTGGTTGTTGCTTTAGCTTGTGGTCTGCGATGATTTCTTGGTGTAGCAAGAAGCAGTCTTCAATGGCACTAAGAACTGCAGAGGCCGAGTGTATTGCAGCTTGTGTATCAGCTTGAGAAGCAGTGTGGCTTCGAAAGCTCCTTGCAGGATTGTTTGGACATTCATTAGAGTCGACTGTTATTCATTGTGACAATCAAAGCTGTGTGAAGCTATCTGTCAATCCTGTGTTTCATGACAGAACAAAACATGTTGAGATCAAATACCACTACATCAGAGAGATGGTATTGAGGAAAGCTATTCAGTTGAGATATATTTGCACTGATGAGCAGACAATTGATATTCTCACCAAGCCTCTCTCCAAAGTGAAGTTTGTGCATTTTCGAGACAAGCTTGGAGTTGTTGAGAATGAAGCCCTTGCTGAGAGGGAGACTTAGCATCAATGATCTCTTGTGATTTTTTTTAACGCATATTTCTCTATGATAGAGAAATTTGAGGTGAAAGCCCTTGTTAATGCGTTTTTCTTTGAGACGGAGAAATTTGAGGTGTAAGCCCTTGTTAATGCATCTTTCTCTATGTTAGAGAAATTTGAGGTGAAAGCCCTTGTTCCACCCTCTGGGAGTAGCCATGGTGGATGTCATTTTGAGTGACTCCATGACAACATCATGTTTAGAGGCTCCGTGATGATTTCCTTGTACTTATGTTTATCCACCCTCTGGGAGTAGCCATGGTGGACGTCATGTTGAGACTCCATGACGACATCATGTTGAGTGACTCTGTGATGGGCACTTGTGCACATGTTTCTTTCCATACATCGGAGTAGCCATGGTGGACGATATCACGTTGAGTGAGTCCGTGATGAGCTCTTTTCCACAAATGGGTGTAGCCATTATGGGTGTCATGTTGAGAGACACCATGACTTGGATATCTAGGAGTGTTCCTCCCTAGCTAAGAGGGAGTGTTGATGTATAGCTGCAGGCCTCATACTTCCAGTGGCGATAAGCAATAAATTCATATAGCTGTTGGCTATTCATTTATTGGAGACGATTTATTTACAATGTAATTTATATTTTTATCAAGGCCGACATCTTCTATATATTCGCCACCTTTTGTAAACTCACAACCTTTCAATTAAGGCCGACCTTTCATCTTTGAAGGGACACATTTGTTGGAGATGACCACACCAATTTGTAAATAAAGGAGGCACTGATTACCTTCATCATCATTCATTCTATTCATTCAAGGAAAGTGTGAATCACCTACAGCAAACTTCGATATAGCAGATTGAAGTCATTCTTCAAGAAGATCGATATTATCATACAAGGAGTTTGATATTATTTATCTTGAGTTTGCATCAAGTGTGGTGCTGGTAATTCGGCCTTGTGATTGGCCTCATTGTAAAACGAATTGATGTTTATTATTTATTCAATATATAAGTGATATATTGTTGATGGGTTTTTCTCCCTCAAGTTGGAGGGTTTTCCTAGGGTATATGTTGTGTCAAATTAATTAAAATAGTTCTATATCTGCTTATTTAATTTCTGATCCTAAAACTAACACTTATAATTTCCTCTGCAACAAGCCTAGCTAGAGGGAAACTATAGAGCTTCTTGACAAAGAATCTAATATCTTCAATTATGTTGTACCCAAAACCAAATTTTTTGCTTCATCAAGGCATTTTGTTTAAAGAGTCTAAATCTTGCTAAAATGATGTCAAGTATAGTTTTTGGGCAATATCAAGCATGGAGTTTTGTCAGTAGTTTGTCAAGTCAAAGGCAGTTTCATTGATCAGAACCTGAATCAGAGACTTAGAACGGAGCATTTCATGATGGAGGAGCGTTTCGCAACAGCATTTCACGTTACACATGGTCGTTTCAGTGATTGAGACGAAGTTTCTAGTGATTAATTTATGAAGATTTCTCAGAGGAAAAACAAGAAAGCGCAACTATAGCCTGGGAGCACCCTTCTGTTTGAAGGTCAAGATCTTGTTTAAAGTGCTCATAGATACAGTCAAACTCTTCAGAATTGGCTTGGTTATCCGACGAGCTATCCAGCGAAGGTATCCGAGACTCGTAACTCTGGCAAATGGCGACAGAAGTTGAAATTCCCAAAATTCTACATGGCAGAAACTTGTTCTTTTCTAGCAAAAGCGCGCTTGTAGCTTGAGGGCGCCCTTCTAGATGGAGGCTTGGATTTTGTTTTTTCTGATGATGGATGCAGTCAATTTATTCACGTCTAGTCTACTCGTCCAACGAACTATCAAACGCATTCGTCCGAGTCCCAGAGCTCCGGTAGCCGACATCTGAAGATGAGCTTATAATGGGGTTTTCACGTTTTTCAACGTCTTCATTGCATTTCCAGCGCAACTATAGCTCAGGGGCGCTGGTTAAAATGGCCCTTAAGATGGTCAAATTTGCTAACGAGGTCTTCCTGACATCAGTACTACGCTAGTCCAGCTCCGCAATGCATCGAGTTGCCTATCGATCCGACATTCCGGGTGATCGTGGCAGAGTTTCTACTAAGCACGTAATTTCACGGGCGGACCAACATAAAATTTTCATTGTATTTCTACAGTCCAGAGGCGCCTAGCCTTTAGGCTTGTCAGATGAAGTTGTTCGCTTTCGAAGTCTTCACGGGATTCAAGCGTAATTACTTTATCTATCTAACGAGTCCAGCCATCAGCTTCCAGGATTTGGCAGTCGCTCGTACGTGCGAGGTCTTTAGGGAAGTGTTGAAAGGTGAAGACAACTCGCAAAATGACTCAAGTGTTGGTCGTTTATTCCATCTTGGGATGGGCGCCCTTCTATTTGAGGTCTTAGAAGCAGTTTTCTTGCTTCATCGCCTCTAGAGACTTCTCTTCTCAATCCTTCTGGCTATCCGTTAAAACAAACGTGGCTCGATTCAGATCATCCCAACTCTCAGTATCAGAGGTCAAAGTAGGGCATTTGGTTGAAAGTTCAACTTTCGTCAAAATGGTGTCAGTGCAACTGAAGGCCAGGGGCGCTTTTACTTTTGAGGCCCTTAATGCACTTTTCAGATGCCGTGTGTACAGTCGTTGGATGCAGAATGAGTTCAGGCATGCAGTGAGCTTCGTTTCTTGTCAGTAGGGTTCACCGTTTACCGTCAGCAGTTGTTTGAAGTGTCAAATGGCAGTTTAGGAAAATGGTTAAGTCTAGAACCTGTAAATGAATTTAATCAGGGGGGCCTAATTTTTCAGGGTGTTAAATGATGGATTTTGCAGTAGTGTCTCCCAGCAGACATTTCTTCCTTGTTCAGTAGGCTTTCCGATGAATTCTCCAGCTCAGTCTCAGCATCATCCAGTCACTCAGAAATTAATGTCGAAGATGGCCAGTCGTGACTTTGTCGTCAGCTATAAAATAGGAAGTTAATAAAAAGTGCAATATCTTGAGCAAATGGATGCCTATGAGCTCAGAAGATGACTTTTCGGAATCGGTGAAGTCTAACGGTGAATCCTGAAGCTTCATTCGAATTGTCAACTGAAGTTCAAAATATTTAATATTTATTTTGCAATTTTAGCATTAAGTGGCGATTTTCTATTTTTGGCGCCTTTGTTATTTGCATAATAAATATTTTATTATTTATTTAAATTCAAACTTCTAGTCAGTGGCAGTGAAACTTAGAAGGGTCCAATCAGAAAACTTCTATTTTAAATCAGGGTTTTTGAGATCTTGTAGTCAAAGTTGATGTGAATTTCATCTTATTTAAGCATGGCGCCATCTTCATTTATTATTCACAAAGCTTCAAGAGAAATTCGTGTTTCTTAAGAGAAATTTCATATCTTAAGAGAAATTCGTATTTTTCAAGGAAAATTCAATTCTCAAAATCCAAGGCGTATTCCTTAGGAAAATTAGCAAATTCTTCAGTTGGCAAAGGCGAATTCTCAAACTTTCAATAGAAATTCGTATTTTCTTCATAAGGAAAATTCGAATTTTCTCAAAGAACAAAGGCGCAATTTCAAGATAAATTTGTGGTTTTCAAGCAAAGGCGAATTCTTTCAGAGCAAAGGCGAATTCTTTCAGATCGAAGGCGAATTCCTCATCTACAATCAAAGGCGATTTTATCTAACATATCTTTTTGCAGGTTAAAAGTTCACAATTATCAACAATCTGAAGAATTCAAGGGCGATTTTCATTGAAGAAGAGCATATTAAAAAAACGTCTTTTTCCTCCTTGGTTCTCAGATTTCTCTCAGATTCCAATTCGCATGTTCTTGAAATTAGCAAATTCGACAAATTCAAACATCTGGATCATTTCTATATAATTTCCTCGAGTTAAAATTGTGCGCTTGATTTTTCAGGAATTTTTAACTTCAGAACATTCGTTCTCGAGTTACTAATTTTCTCAACTGAAAACTCTTTGCATGATCGAGTAGAAGTCATGTTTTCGCATATCTGACGTTCTGGGTTGTCTTAGAATCCTTTTCTGGACAAAACCCATATCTCAGATTTTTCACTGAAAATAACTCTTCGTAAGGCTATTTTTAACTCTCGCAGGCTATTTTTAGCTTTCCAGAAATCTTCTCAGAACATAGTCAAGTTCACAGTCAACAGACGAGTTTTTCAGAATGCAGTTCACTCAGCTCGAATACAAGACCAAAACAGTCCTTACTCATGACTTCCTCAGGTTGGTTGAGACAGATCTTCACAAAGTATTGCCAGAAGCAGTTCTAGATCCAGTTAAGATCAGAAGTTCGATTATTCAAAATATTGAGCAGTCTGGTTTATTAGAGGTTGCTTCCATACCTATCTCCGTTCATTGTATTGAATTTGTGATGTCTTGTATTAAACATTACAATTCTACTACTCGTGAGATAGTGTCAGTTGATGGATGAGTCATTTGCAGTCTCAAACCTTTGGACATTGAAAGAAGTTTTGGCATTCCTCAACACCCGAATAGTCTGGTTATTTCCATGGAGCAGTGTGAGCAGGCGTTTGATGCTGATGTGGACAAGTGTCAGAAGAAGATGGCAGAAAGATGGTTAAAACAAGCGAAGAACAGATTGCCAAACAATGTGGGTCGTGGTGAATACAAGGATGAGTACGCAATTCTAATTACACTCCTGAATCGTGTCTCAGGTCAAGCACATGCGAATGTTTTCCAGCCTTGGATGTATTACATTATTGGTCGCATCATTTCGGGCGGAACATTATGACTGGGCATCCTTCATCAGCGATATTCTCCACAGGCAAATCACCAGGTTTCCTAGTTGCCCATGAGTTTCACATGTGTTCGTATCTCGTGTACTTGATCGCTTATCAGGGTCAGTTTCGAGGATTAAACACCGTAGGCATTCTCAGTGTTCAAAAAGTCTATCAGTATTATGATCAGCTTGAGTTCACTAAAGCTAAACGTCATTTCAAGCGTGTTCACGAGGCTTTTCTGACTTATACGGTGAGAAATTTGGACCGGGAGTTGCACGTTCGTATCTCGGCAGTTGCTACGGCAGCGATGGATGGATGGGCAGATTGGTTTATCGTTCCCGACATATACCTACATCCGAGTATACGGATTTACAGGAAATCCGCTATGCTTCCACGTTATCCTTCGAATAAGACAATCTTTCAGGAGTTCCTGAGACAGATGCATGATGTTCATCGTCTTTTACGCCGTAGGCACAGACCATCTATCAATTTTCCTTTTCAGTTTGGAATGTATTGGTGCAAAACGGCAATTGATGCCAAGGTTGCAGGGCAAGAGCTTGAGAAATATCATCTCAAGTATCTTGTTGAAGCACGTGCCTATGATCTTTCAGGTCATTACACAACTCGCCTTGCTGGAGGTATATTTCATGAACCTTCTATGGAGGATTACTGGGCAAATTGCGCAGATGACTTCGAGGTTCGCAGACGTAGTTACAGCCGCTTCTCTCTCTCACAGATTTCTGTTTTCTTATCAAAAGATGTGGGAGGTTTATCAGATGATGAGGGAGAGGTTCTTCCTTAGTTTTTCAGAGAGTAGGTTGATACACAACCGTTGCCAGCAGTTGATTGGTATGTCAAGGAATACGCAATGGTCAAGGAGAGGTCAAGTAGATTTATTCAGAACAGTATACTTTACCTCGACAGCAAGAAGACAAGGAGGGTAAGTGTGCCCGAGAGCGAGCCGCCAGAGTGGTGAATCCTTCGCTACCTTCCTCGTCAAAACCTAAACAGAAGAAAAGGAGTAACCCTCCTAAGAAAGGTCAAGCCAAATAATTCAAAGGGCAAGGCGCTTGCCACTGTCACACCACAGAGCCTGACAGACAGCCGGTCACAGAGACAGTTCAGAGACCAGTTCAGAGTCCGCCAGTGCAGAGGTTCGCCTCAAGTTCCTACACCAGTTCCCTCCACAGTCCCAATTCACATTGAATTGGATTTAGACTCTCCACCTCGCAGTGGGTCCTCTACAAATTCACTTTCGTCGCAACCTCTTGTTGCTAGTACAGACCCTTCCAGTAGCATTAGCCGAGATCAATCTTGGATCGAATCTCAGCTTGGAAGGAAGAGGAGGCAGCCATCCTATGTTCTTAATCATTCCAATTTTGATGAGGTTTATCAGGATGCGCCAGATAAGAGGGTCAAGAACATGGTTCACGTGGAAAGGAATACTGATATGGAGATCGTAGTCGAGATTGCTGTACCTCCACAAGGGAAGAACTTGGCTGAATTAGAATCTCAGGACTTCGAGGTTATCACAGTCAACCTTGGTTGTAGCACACGCCAGACTCAGGTTGATCTAATGCAGGTTGCTACAGACAATGCCAGGGATAGAATACTGAAGGATGGAGAAGATAAGGCAGCCCTCAAGGCTGAAATCATACAGCTTCGTCAGTATATTTCTAGCCTTGTACATAGGCCAGAGGTCATCGCCACACTCCCGCCGATGCTTGAGCCTCTAGCAGAGCAAAGTCAACTTAATCACTTAGTTGCATATGGCAAGCGTTTGGATGAGTGGGAGGAAGAGTTCGTTACTAGAGGCCGTGCTATGCTTACAGAGTTGTATCAGTTGCGGTATAATGCACGAGAGCTCCGTATTTGTCTCCAGGATGAGGAGCGAGATATGGCGATTAATAAACCCCGGGATGAGATTATGATTGCTCACCTGAGTGTGGCATATGATGCAGTCACAGATGCAGAGGATAGGGAAGCTATCTACTCTTGGAAAACACAGTTGGTTTTCAAGGCGAAGATAGAAGAGACTTTGGCGTCAGAGTTGGCTGAGAGTAGAGAGCACGTTACTAGTGCACTCCAGTCAGTGAGAACTTTGGTTTCTCGCTTACCGTGCCGATATCAGATTGAGGGTGGTGCCTATGTTGAGCTTACCAATGTTCAGTCAGAGCTTCAGGCACGCATTCATACCATTTTCAATGGGGAGACTGTTGGCTGTAAGGTTACTCAGCTTACAGTTATGTCAGCATTGTTTGATGAGGCAACAAGGAGCAGAGGTGAACTTCAGTCTCAGATCATAGCTAGTGAGGATATGTTGCACCGACATAGCATTCTTCGATAGAGTCTCATAGCTCCAGATAGTGATGTAGTTAACAATCTCGTCGAGGGATTGGTTGCTCGAGATCACGGATAGTGAACTTCAGTTCCCACCTCTCAAGATAGACATTACACACAGGAGTTAAACTTGGCGTTATCTTCTCAAGTTAACTCGTTGTCTCTTCAAATGCATATCTATTCTGAGATTAGCTTTACACACTTGGAGTTTCATTTAGGGTTTTCGTTAACTGATGATAGTCTTCGAGTTAACTCGCTTTCAATAAGGACGTGCATGCTCGCACAATTGTCCATTTTTAGATTAGATGTTTCGGTTAACTGATGGTAGTTTTCCAGTTAACTGTATAGTTTACTTAATTAGGGCTTAGCAATAAATCTTGCATGCATTGCAAGACCGTAGTTAACTCAAGGTGATTTTAGGGTTCCCTACACCTTGATGTATATAAATAAGAGCTTTTGCTCATTTGTAAATAACTTTTGCACGAGAGAGAAATATATGCTGTGCCTACCTTACCCTCAATATTGCTCTTTTGGTATTTGTTCATGCGTCTTTACTATTATGATGAATTGTTATGCCACATAGGGTTTCATGCAATTATAATGGTGAATTCTTTCCATAGTTAGATCAAATCTGTTTTGTATTCAATAAGCTTGTTCAGATTGAGATGATAGTTGTGCCACCTTGCCTTCAAGTAGAGAATCTGCACTTGGTTATCGTGTGTTGTTGTGAATAATAAACTTATTCGGATTGAGCTGATAGTCGTGCCACCTTGCCTTCAGGTTGAGAATCCATATTCAGTTTATCGTGTGTTGTTGTTACCAATAAACGTGTTTAGATTGAGCTGATAGTCGTGCCACCTTGCCTTCAAGTTGAGAATCTATACTCGTTTATCGTCTGATAGTCAAACCCTGCTCCATTTCCTCATGCTTTGTTTTCTTGAGGAAACTGGATAGATTTAAAGTAGATAACTTAGTTGTAGTTAATGATTTGCGAAACCAGAAAATCCTTAGCTGCAACGTTCTTGGTTTTCTTAACCTTGTGCCTCTTCCAGCTGAGAACAAAAAGATAGGACTTAGATTACTTTTCTTTTCCATGCATTTCAGCACAACGAGGGAGCTTCCCCTCCTAATTTGAAGAGCACTCATTGCGTAGTGTGCATAGCTGTCTATACAAACCTGCACTCCAGAGGTGTTAGTTTTTACGCCAACAAATTACTAGAGAGAAGGCGACATCTGGGTTGCCAATTTTCTTTTAACCATGGCACTTAGTGTTTGCACCATGTGAAGATCACACAACAAATACTGAGAGGAGGGGTGAATCAGTATTTGAAACCTTTTAAAAATTTAAAACAAATAACACACATGAATCAGATATCAAATCACAAATCAACAACTTGAAACACTGCAACAAATTGAACACCAGGATTTCGTGGAAAACCCTTTCGGGTAAAAAACCACGTGAAGTTTGATTTTATTAAACTTCAAAGAGGGCACCAACCCTGTTACAAATAGTGAGCACCAACCCACCAAGAGCACCAACTCTTCTTCAAACTGCTGAAGCACCTACTCCAGCGTGAGCACCAACTCACAAAGCAATTGAAACACCAACTCCAGTGACTGAAGCTCCAACCTCAGATTTCAAAAAGAAACGAAAGCACTGCACCACAGATTTTAACAATGCCTACACATATACTGTGTGTAAGAGAACTGTCCGTCTCTAACCTCTGAAACTTTGCTGAATAACTAGGGTTTGTAATTTTTAATAAATTTCCTCAATTATTACCAGGCAGAAAATATGCATTCAAGAGATTAACAATTTTTGAAGCATAACATGCAATGATATACATTGGAACAAGTTAAATGCTGAAATGAAGCTTTATTGATATTGCATAAATTTCTGAAAGCTTTACAAAGAAAGATACCCGGAAACAATCTTCTGAACTTGAAAGATGCTGAAACCCTTATTCCAAATCTCTCCTGCAAGACTGAAGCAGTAAATCTGATGAAGCATAAACTTGACTTCTTGATTAAGCCAACAGTGAGCACCTTCAGCTGATATTCCACAACCTCAGAATGCTGATATAATGGAGAGTTTTCGTTCTCCAAAGCCGATATGCTGGCAGAAACCCTAGGGCTCCCTTCTCCAAACTGAGATCTGGGTTTTGTTGATTAAGCTGCTCTTAGCAGACCCAGATCGTCAAATTTTGAAAATTTTGCGCTTTAACCCCCCATGCAAGACATGCATACCCAAATTTTGACCTTTTTGACCGATTTAACAAGACTTTTACTCATTTCTTCAAAATGTCTAAGTATAACAAAAATTTTAAATTTTGGGGTACAACATTGGCTCTGTTTGGGGACCATGGCGGATACTTACGGCATAGGAGAACCATATAATCTCTGGAGTTTAAGCTTAGACCAATGCCTTGTCCATTGGGTATCGGAGTCAGCATCATTTCCTAATCACCTATTTTGCAAGACATTCCTTAATCACCTATAACTGGACTTCCTAGAGATCACCTAATAGTTGGACTTCCCTACTAATCACCTAAAACAAGACTCCTAATCACCTATTACACGACAGGACTGTTACAGAAAGGGGAAATACAACATAACGAAAACATCATGGAAAGGGGAAACACATCACGAAAAACAATGAAAAATATTTACAAAGATTGTTTTGAGAAAACTTACTCCACCCCCGAAGGGACGAAGTGCTTCAGGTACTGCCCGCTGTGTGGTAGAGGGAGGAGACTTCCATCCAAGCGCGAGAGAATATAGGTGTTCTCCCCTGCAGGCTCGTGAATCTTGAAAAGTCCCAGCCAGAAGGAATCAAATTTGCCATGCATTCCCTTGGGCTCATGTCTCTTATCCCATAAAAGGACTTGATCTCCAACGTCGAAATCTCGTTGGCGAGCTTTCTTGTCAAAAATTTTCTTCACTCTCTCCTGGTGCTGAGTGATTCTATCTACTACCTCCACCCTTTCTTCTTGGAGCTTTGTCAAGTACAGGATGCGCTTCTGAATAGGATCTGTAAATTCTCCATCTTCTACCTCAGTTGCCAACTGTAAGGCGAACAACTCCAATGTGATAGGTATCATTGCTTCCGTACCATACAGGAGTATAAAGGGTGAGGTACCAATGGCTCTCTTCGGAGTAATTCTATCGGCCCAGAGAGCATCATAAAGTTTCTTGTGCCAAGTTCGTTGACTGGAATCAACCAACTTGCGGATGATTGTGACAATGTTCTTGTTTGATGACTCAGCTTGTCCATTACCCTGCGGGTAATAATCTGATGAATGAGATAGTGTAATGCTGTGATCGAAAAAGAACTCCATTAACTCCTTAGATGAGAAACATGTTGCATTATCTGTCACAATTTTGCAAGGCACTCCGAAGCGTGTGACAATGTTTTTCTTTAAGAACCCACACACGACCTCGGACGTAGCTCGCTTGGTAGGAATGGCTTCAACCCATTTTGTGAAATAATCAATGGCTGTAAGGACATAAATATGCCCCTTGCTGGAACGTGGGTTGATAGGACCAATAAAATCTAAACCCCATTGCTGAAATGGAGCGTCTATAACAACTGGCCTGAGAGGAGCGGCTGCCAATTTTGCCTTGCCAACAAACTGCTGACACAACTGATATTTATGTACCCACTCATATGCATCACGGAACATAGTTGGCCAAAAGAACTGAGCCCGCAAGATTTTAAAAGCTGTCACCTTTGAAGAAAAGTGACCACCGCATGCTTGATTGTGAAAAGCTTCTAGTAAGCGCCGTTGTTGATCCTCGGTAACACACAACAAGAATGTTCCGTCAAGACCCTGCTTGTACAAAACATTGTTGATGATTACATAATTTTGCGCTTTCAGATTAAGCGTTCTCCTTTGTTGCTTGTTCAGGTGATTTGGACAATCACCGTACGTCAGGTAATACCATATCTCAGTAAACCATTCTCCCGAGGATTCAATCAGCAAGACCATTGGAAGATCTTCTTTAACTTCAGGTTCAATCTCAGGTATACCTTTGGCTCGAAGCTTTTTATCTCCATCCTCTGCTATCAACTAACAAAGACCTCTCCTGCGAACGAGTTTGGTCGGCTTCATCTCCAAATCATACTCTTGCACCTTTGCGACCCAGTTACCTCTCTTGGAGCCCATCTCTTGTTGAGTCAATACGCTTTTCACTGCTGGATCTGTGACATATACGATAGTGTGAGAATTCAAGATATAAAATCTGAAGTTCTTTACAGATCGAACCACTGCATAGGCATTCTTTTCACTCTGAGAGTATCTTGATTCGCTGTCCTTGAAACTACAGCTCATGAAAGCTATTGGAGATTCAGTTTCTTCATTTAACTTCTATGTTAGAATGGCAGACAGAGTATGTTCTGATGCATAGCAATAAAGGATAAACTCCTTTTCAAAATCAGGACGGACTAGCACTGGAGCTCGACTAATGGCTTCTTCTATTGCTGCAAACTCCTTCTTGCCTTCTTCCATCCATTTGAAAACTATCTTCTTCTTCATCATAGCAGATATATCTTTAGTCAACTTAGAAAAATCTGGTAAAAATCTTCGTATGAAATTTACCTTACCAAAGAAAGAGTGTACCCCAGTTCTGCTTGTTGGAAGAGACAAACTTTGGATAGCTTCAACCCGACTCGGGTCAATTCAAGTTCCCTCCTTGGAGACGATGTGGCCAAGCAACTTGCCTTCCGTCACCGCGAAGATAGACTTCTTAGGATTTAATGATATTTTATGATATCTGCATCTCTCAAAGACCTTCCCTAGATGTGAAAAATGATCTTCTCGTATCTTTGAGAAAACAGTGAGGTCGTCTAGATAGACAACAATTACTTTATTCTTCAAATCCCCAAATGCCAAATCCATGGCTCTCTGAAATGTAGCACCGGCGTTGATGAGGCCGAAGGGCATTCTTTCATAAGCAAATGTACCCCACGGGGTTGTGAATGCCGTCTTGAATTGATCTTCTTCAGCTACTGCTATTTGATTATATCCAGAAAAACCATCCAATAAGGACAGCATCTCTGAACCGGTAACCGTCTGCAATGTGTGCTCCATGATCGGCAAAGGATAATTATCCTTGAGCGATGATTGATTTAAGTTCCTGAAATCAACGCAAATTCTGATTTCTCTGTTCTTCTTGCGCACGGGAACTATATTTGACACCCAGGTAGAATGATGAATCGAAAAGATGATCTTTGCATTCACCATCTTTTGGACCTCCGCGTAGATGGTATCTTGAATCCGCAGATTGTAGTGTCTTTGCTTTTTCCTGAAGGGCTTCGCTTCAGGTTGAAGAGGAATCGTGTGAGACAATTCTCTTGGTGTAAAGACTTTCAAATCTTCATATGACCAGGCGAAGACATCGCGGTATTGCTTGAACAAAGAGATGAACCTCTCGCTTTCCTCTGCAGTGCAACATGTACCTAGATTAACAAGCCTAGGCTTGCCAACTGTTCCAATATTGATTTGTTGATATTCGGCAGAGGTTCTTTCGCTTGAGTTTCTCTGATCTTGTATGTATCTGTCATGCCTGTCAAAAATATTCTCCAAGGAAACCAAACCCTTGGGAATTTTATTTTCTTTCAACTGGATAATGTTGGTATTAGGCTCTTTTGGACTTTCTTTGTCTTCAGCAATCTTCGGCGCATCGGAGACTTCTGTTATTGCTTCTCTGTGAGTAGATGAACTGCCCTCAAAGAACAATTCTTTGAAATTATCTCCCATAACAAGAAACTCCTTAATGTGTTCATCATCGTTAAAGACTTGCCAATTATCATAGTTGTCAGGTACCACTGGCGTGTAGATTAACTCAATGGCAAACGCATTCTGATGGAAGTCAGAATGTGGCATGAAAAGTGAAGCTGATACCGCGAGGGCATCTGCTCTGCTATTTTCTTGACGTGGAATGTACTTGATATCAAAAGCTTCGAACCAATCTATTGCATTCCACACCCTATTTCTATAGTGTCAAAGACGATCTACTTTAACTCTGAATTGATCTCTGACTTGCTTCACAACAAGCTCTGCATCGCCTTCGACCCTAAGATATTTGATACCCATGTCTTTTGCATTTCTGAGACCTAGTAAAAGCGCCTCATATTCCGCTGTGTTGTTGGTACATTCAAATTGCAAGCGGTATGCAAATGGATACAATTGTCCTTCAGGAGAACTTATCACAACTCCTGCTCCCGAACCAGCAGTGGAACAACTACCATCGAACTGCAAAGTCCACAACTTAGGATCTTTTGCTGATTTCTCCACGATGCACGCGATCTCTTGAATTTCTTCAGGAATCTCTAATAGCATGGCGTAAGTACCAAGACCCGTTTCTTGATATAAAACTTGAGCTTGAGGATCTTGAGACTTCACAACCGCAAATCGGGATTTGGGCTCTGGTTCCAGCTTGAAAGTTCCATTCTTTAATGGAATATTCGCAGAAGACCAATCCATTTGAATCTCTCCACCGAGGTCCTTGCAAAAGCTTCTGCTTAATAGCATCCCATAGCTTGCTAGAATGTCAGCTACGAGGATGGTCATCATGATTTTCTTTTCAGGACAAGCCACCAACCTCACTTGAGCATCCTTTAATTGTCCGACTAATGGCACTGACTTGGACTCCAGTGAGTAACATTTATCCCTTGTCTTGGTGCACGAAAGTCCTAGAGCGTTCATCACTTGCAGAGGCATGACGTTGTCTGAAGCTTCAGAGTCGATGATACAATTGCTCAATTTGTAACCCCCTATATATAGAGAAATATAGAAGGGCTTAGGCTTGTCTTCCTCCGGAACGGATGATTCGAGCAATGTGGGCTGCTTGACAGGTCCTTTCTTCACGAATTTGAGAAGTCGGTCCACTTGCTCTGGATGGTCTTGGAGATACTCTAACTGAGAAATCTGCACTTTGTTCTTCATTAAAGAATCTACAATATCAAAATTTGCTGAAGACAAGTCTTCAACAACTGCTTTTATGGTCTCTTGAGAAGACTTAACATTTGAAGTAGAAGCTACTTCTTTTCCTTTTTCTTTGTCTTTTGATACTTTCAGTCTCTCTTCTTCCTCTTCCTTGTGTGCCCTAAGATGCTGAGCTCTGGTAAACACAAGAGTCGTATGATTCTCAGGATTTACTGCAAGAGAGTATTGACGAATATCTTCTTCTGGTTCTTCAAAATCGGGTTAACTTTCAAAGTAGCCCATTGCGGAGTCGCCATCGAAGTTGTCCAATTGAGGTAGAACAACATTCGAACTTGGAGTTGGTACGAAACTTGGTGCAGGTGCAGCTTCGGCATATCCTATTATCTCGTTCATTTTGACATTTTCGGGGCAAGAGGTGCTAGTATGTTCAGTGGAATCATGAAAAGAGCAAAACACAACATTTTGTGTATTGTCAGCCGCTTGCCTTGGTGGAGGTGGCCCTCGCGGCCTATAATTGTTGTAAGGCTGAAAGTTATTTCTCTTCGGCTGGTACGGCTGCTGAGGTTGATAAGGCTGTTGTGGTGCTTGATACGTTTGCGGTGCCGGTAAAGCAGGTGGTGGTGCAACTTGAGCAAGAGGTGTAGGCTGGAGTGGCAATTGCCTCTTGAGAATAGTCACTTCATTAGCAACCCTTTGAAGTAACGGATCGGCGAAACTTTGAACCAAAGGCCTAATAGCATCTCCTCTAATCTTTCCTTAAGTGATCATGTTGTCTTCAATTTCTATGGCACCTTGTTGTGCTTCTCCCAGTTCTGTCTCGTGAGCTGATCTCAAGATAAAAGCTATCTCTAATGGAAGTGCGTTGACAAAACTGCTTAACAGGATCTTAGGTGATGGATTGAGCGTATATGAGAGACGAGTGACTAGGTGGTTGAACCTTGCCACGAACTCCCTCATTGGTTCATTGTCTTCCTTCTTTGAATTTGAAAGCTGAGTGAATAACTGGTGACTATCTTCAGCTGGCTTGAACCTCGCAAGAAACTTTTCAGTCATAGTATTCCAGTTGTTTATGCAACCAGGCTCCAAGTGATTAAACCATTCGGTAGCAGCTCCCGCGAGAGTCTCAACAAAGAGACGTACAGCAATATCTTCATGAGCTACATGCAAAACATCGCAAGCCGTTGAAAAGGCTGAAAGATGATCGTCAGGGTGTTGACTTCCATCACCTTGGAACCGTGGAAAGTGCTTTCTTGACCCCTTAGGCAATTCATGATTTGCTCCTAGGGCCAAAGGTCCAATATGATCACCCCAAGGCAGTGGGGGACCTCTTCTTCGATTGCGATTGTTGTTGATATCGTTGTTGTTGTTATCACCCATTGCTTCGGATTCTTCTTCCTCGAACACAGGTACGGTGTTGAACTCAGGAACTATGTTGGATTCAGGAATTGTGTTGGATGACTCTCCAACTTCTGTAGGATGTGTGTGCGGAAGGAAAGTATCTTCTTCTTGGAAGAGCGGATTTATTCTTGTTCTCCTCCTTGTATAGACTATGTACGCCAGATTTGTCTAGTCCCACGCGGGTGGTGGCAAGACAGGTCTTTTGGCTGCAATATCGGCTTTCTCTTCCTCTTTGTCTAGAATAACAGCAGCGTTTCTCCACTGAGCAGGGGTCTCCTTTTTCTCAAAGATGAAACTCCTTAAGCTGCTAATAATGTCTACTTGTTCTCCTTCAATTATCTGGAAACTCGGCTAGATAACTGGAGGTGTAAGATCAGGTTGTTGAACTGGAGCAGTAGGACGCCAGATAATCATACCTGTGACATAAAGCCTAAGCCTTCTTTGTTGTTCAATGCCTCGTGCCCCACGGTGGGCGCTAGAAAACTGTTGGCGTTTAAATTCGCACCTCTGGTATGTGTATTTGAAACGGACAGCTATACACAGATAAACTGCTCTTCAAATTAGGAGGGGGAGCTCCCTCTTGCTAATGGTGTTTAAAAGAAAGTAAACTAAAACTAAGTCGCCTATCTTTTTTATCAACTTAGAGCACAAGGTTTATTAAACACAAACGCCGCTGCTGAGATTTTCTATTTGAAGACCTTCAACTATGACTAACTTAAACTAAAGACGTTCCTAACCTCTCAAGTAATATGCAGAGCGAGAGAAGCTAGACATTAACAAGGTAGATTTATGACAAAATACTTCAATGAACCATCTCTCAACAAACACCTACACACTTCAATGCGAGTTGAAATCAAGATCATGAAAGTAAAACATAAATAACGGAAACTTGAGATTTTATATCAAGGCAAAGGAGGCTCGTGATTTTATTACTCAAATCTCTAGAACAAGCTCACTTCTAACATGCCTAGAACAAGAAATTGCAGCTAAGGAGGCTTGCAATCTTGCTCTTCACACAATAGAAACAACAATCACATTAACTCCTTGTTGGCTAAAGAGGCTCAACAATTTGCTATCACAACACAATTTGAACAATACTTGAGTAACAAATAGAAGGCACAATAGGCTCAGCGTTTTGTTCTCACTAGCACGGTTAAAAGAAACTAAATGAGCAAAGGCTCTTATTTATAGAGAAGCAGAGGAGTAGGGAACCCTAAAATCTCCTTGCTTTCACAATCTAGGGCTTGCTCAGCAAGCAAGCTTTATTACTAAATCTAGAAAGATAACATCTAAAACCCTAGAAAGTAGAAAAAGCGGGAAACGCCAACTATTACATCTTATCTTCTTTCTATCCTCAAAGAATGGATAAGGATCATTCCAAGAATAGAAAGAAAGCGGGAAAGAAAGCTTCTAGAAGAAAGTTGCTTTAAAGCTCGATCACATCCGCTAGGAAATTAGAAACAGTGTCTCGGTTCGGTGCATCTATGCCCTCAATAGCAAAACACCGCTTTTCAAGAATATCTTGAGATCTGCAATAGACCTTAGGAAATCTTGGACCTCATTGGCCGCTCTCAACTTTGCTGACATCTTCGAAATATGACCTATCCTTCCGCCAACTAGACGCAACTGGAACAACACTCAAACTGATATAGGAATTGACGCTGCTGTGAGGAGTCCGAATGTCCTAGGTTCTTGATTGAAGTGTTGCCTGCTCTCTCCAAGGCATGTAGATCGAACACCGGCTTGATGTGATGCAAGTCTGTCTCAGCTGTTTTGATGTAATCGTGATAGAGAGCTGATTCAGTCTTGAAAACATTGGGAGTGTACTCCATTTCAGAAAACTTGAAGAATGACTGTAAACTCGCCTAGGTTTAGACAAGTCTTGAGCAATTTCTATTTTTAGAATGCTAATTTTCTTGCTCCAACGGACAAATTTTTTGAAAATTTTTCTGAGATATGGGTTTTGCTCAGAAATTCGTTGCAAGACAACCCAGATCGTCCGTTTTTGAAAATTTTGAATTTTGCCTAAAAAAACAGCAAACCCTAATTTCTTCAATTTTTCCCGAAAAAAGTTGGCACCTGGGTTTTGTTCAGAACAAGATTAGAAATGGACCTAGTTGATTAGATTTGCAAAACCTTGACGGTTAATCGAAAAAGCAGCCAACCCTAGGTTTTGAAATTTTCTTGAAAAAAAGCTGTGATATGGGTTTTCTTCAGAAGATTGATTGGAGAGGACCCAGATGGTTGGAAATTGAATGCACTGCTGTTTTCACTGACATGCAAAATAAAAGCACTTGCTGCAACTTGATGAAGTTCTTGAAAAATTCTTCAGAAGATTGAGACAAAAAGACCCAGATGACTGAAAAATGGAATGCCTTGGCCTTCTTCTTGAAAAAGCAAGGGTTTATGCTTGCTGGTCTGAAAAATCTGATGTAAAACCAGCAACTATGGATTCTTGAATCACAAAAATTCTTCAAACTTGCTGCTCCAACTTTCTCCTTTGAAGGCTACCTGCAAAAATAATGAAAAATACATGAAAGAATAATGTTAAATAGACTTTAGGGCTTTGGATTAGGTTTTGCTTTCTTTGCTTTTATTTCCAAAACCCTAAAACTCAGCTTCCTTGAACTTGGACACCATCTTCCTTTTGCAATTTTGAAACTTTTTGAAAACCTCAAAAAAAAATCTCTAAGGCATGAACATTTGGGTGCCCTTCTTCACCAGGAGCACCCACTTCTTCCAGTGTTAGCTTATTTTTTTATTTTTTCAACTTTTCACCATTTTGACATGCTACTTCGCCTCTGATTTCCCGTTGGTAGATTGATCTGACAGGCGAGCTGAAGGTTTCACGGCAAAGCTTGACTGATTCTGAGAAAGAACTTCTGGAGGCACCTCTGGCAAAATCCTTCATTTTGACCTCCGAAATCATAAGTGCCCTTTCCTTCCAGGGGCGCCCATTTTGTCTAGAGTTAGGCATTTTCATGACCTTCAAATTTCTTCATTAGCTCCTCTTCTATAGATGATTTCTCTGAATCTGGAGCTCCGAGCATCGGATCGACTGAAGACTATGGTCATCGCGAAGCTGATGAGATATAAGGTGGGGTCTTGTGGGATGAACTTCGTCAAACAATGAATTTCAAGCCTTCAAAAGTTTGGGCGCCCATCTTGGCTGGGAGCGCCCACTTTTAGCAGACTTAGTTTATTTTTTTATTTTTCTGTGTTTGCTTCTGAAACTTCGTTCTTAGCCTTCGTCGGACCCCCTGTTCAGCTCCTCGTATCTGGTGACTGCGGACTCCGATTGACGTGCTGGATGTCTCGTTGGAAAGCTGAATCAATTGTGAAGAGATCTCGTTAGACACTCGTCTGCAGATTCATCTGTTAGGGTCCTTGAAAACTTGGGCGCCCTTCTTCACCAGGGGCGCCCATCTTCTCCAGACTTAACCATTTTTTGCTGATTTTCGTATTCCAGTCTGAAATCTTCATTCTGAACCTTCGTCTTCAATCTAAATTTTTTGGAAGACAACTAGTCGAATATGCTGACGAAGACAGGCATCGCGAAGCTGGGCAAAATCTGAAGAGATTGGACACTTTAACAAACCCTAACTGCTGAATTAGGCCCTTCAAAAAGCTAGGCGCCCTTCTTGACTGGGGGCGCCCACTTTGTCAACACTTAGTCAAATTTTAATATTTTCAAATTCTTCACTCCGTTTTCCATGTGAATCCCTCCTATTCGTCGTCGAATCCCGGATGATTGAATGATCTGTTGACTGCGCCGTTGGATTCGCTGCGAAGCTGACAAAAAAGTGAGGAAGTATGACTGGAGGTTTGAAACCCTAATTTTATCATATGATGCTCCAAAAAGATGGGCGCCCTAACTTCACTGGGGCGCCCATGTCTGGCAGTGTTAGAAAATTTTCATCATTTTTCAACGTCTTCCTCGTTCTTTGTGCATGTTCATCATCTTGCCTTCTACTGAGAGTTTGAATGCTGAAGCTGTCGCCTGACAGCCGACTGACCTCCATTGATGACCTCGGAGCTCTAGATACACTTCTGAAAAGCAGAATAGACCCAGTAGGGCAAAACTGATCTTTTTAAGATTCTGACTGCACCAGCCTGATATGGACGTGTTTTGAGCCAATCAAAATCAGTTCGGACCCTGTCGGACCAACTTTCTATTTTTAGAAAGTTTTGCCAGTATCCATTTCCAAAGAAACCCAGAAAAACCTAGAAAACGTTACTATTTTTAGAAAATTTCTAAAAATAGCAGTTTTCCTAAAATTTAGGGATGAAAAACTGAGATCTGGGTTTTGTTGATTAAGCTGCTCTTAGTAGACCCAGATCGTCAGATTTTGAAAATTTTGCGCTTTAACCCCTCATGCAAGACATGCATACCCAAATTTTGACCTTTTTAACTGATTTAACAAGACTTTTACTCATTTCTTCAAAATGTCTATGTATAACAAAATTTTTAAATTTTGGGGTACAACAAACACCAACACCATTAGAGACCAAAAGAATAAAGCTTCTCCCCCTGAAACCTGCTCCCTCTTTGACATCAATGACTGAAACAAGCTGCAAAATATCCAAAAACTGATACAAAACTGCAAATACAACAGAGGGATATAAAATAATACCATGAATACTCCCCCTATGAATACTCCCCCTGAGTAATGCAACCCTTCAATGATGGAGTGAAACCACTCCTAACTGCTGTCTTAACCTTTCAAAAGTATCTCTAGGCAAGGGCTTAGTAAAAATATCTGCAAGCTGATCCTTAGTAGAAACATATTCAAGCTTTACCTGCTGATCACTAACTTGTTCACACAAGAAATGATATTTGATCGGAATATGCTTAGTTCTAGAGTGCAAAACGGGATTTTTAGATATGTTGATAGCACTCGTGTTATCACAAAAATGGAAATAGGATAACTGAAATCTACCTTGAAATCTTTTAAGGTCTGCTTCATCCAAAGTACTTGTGTGGAGCAGGACACTGCAGCTATATATTCCGCTTCAGCAGTTGAAAGAGAAACTGAGGCTTGTTTTTTACTGTGCCATGAAACTAAACACTTCCCAAGAAAGAAAGCACCTCCACTCGTGCTTTTCCTATCATCAACAGAGCCACCCCAATCTGCATCTGTAAAAGCTCTTAATATGAAATCTTCTCCACTAGGATACCAAAGACCATACTCTATAGTACCTTTGAGATATTTGAAAATTCTTTTTACTGCATGAACATGTGTTTCCTTAGGGGCAGCCTAAAACCTTGCAACATAACCAATAGGTTGCATTATATCAGGCCTAGTAGTTGTTACATACAATAGAATTCCTATCATAGACCTATAAAGTGTTTGATTAGCATCAGAAGATTCATCATCTTTACTAAGTTTGCAACCTGTTAATATTGGAGTACTTACAGGGGTACAATCTTCCATTTGAAATCTTTTCAGCATCTCCCTAATGTATTTAGTTTGAGAAATAAAAATACCTTCCTTGGATTGAAGAATTTGCAGCCCAAGGAAAAAGGATAACTCTCCCAACATAGACATTTCAAATTCCATCTTCATGTTGGTAGCAAAAACTTTGCACATCTGCTCACAATCACTACCAAAAATCAAATCATCAACGTAAACTACTACAATCAGCATGTTTTTACCTTCCTCTTTGATATATAGGTTGTTGTCCGCAATGCCTCTTCTGAACCCTTGCTGTAGCAAATAACCATTCAATCTGTCATACCATGCACGAGGTGCTTGTTTTAGGCCATACAGTGCCTTTTTCAGCTTGCACACAAAGTCTTGATTCTTTGACAAAATAAAACCATCAGGCTGTTCTACATAAACCTCTTCATTCAAATCACCATTTAGAAAGGCAGATTTAACATCCATTTGAAAGACTTTAAAACCTTTAAAAGAGGAAAAAGCTAGAAACATTCTAATTGCCTCTTGTTGTACCCAAACCAAATTTTTTGCTTCATCAAGCATTTTGCATAAAATAGTCTTAACCTTGTTAAAGCTATGTAAAATACAGTTTTTGGGCAATATCAAGCATGGAGTTTTGTTAATGTTTTGTCAGTCAAAGGCAGTATCCATTGATCAGAACCTAAATCAGAGACTCAGAGCAAAGCATTTCATGGCGGAGGAGCATTTCACGACACTTATACTTTTTAAAGGTCATTTCAGTGGCCAAAATGATGATTTCAATGGTCAATTCTTGAAGATTTCTCAAGGAAAAGCAGAATTGCACCCCTGTAGCCTAGGGGCGCCCTTCTTTTTAAAGGCCTAAATTTTGCGATAAATGCTCAAGCATACAGTCAATCTCTTCAGAATTAGTCTGCCTATCCGATGAGCTATCCAGCGAGGCTTTCTGAGACTCGTAACTCTGGTTACTGGCAACAGAACTTGAAGATTCGAAAGTTCCAAATTGCAGAGGCTTGTCTTTTTCCAGCTTTTGCGGCCCTGTAGCTCAAGGGCGCATTCTTTAAAGGAGGTTTAGATCTTGGTATTCCTGATGGTTAATGTATTCAATCTCTTCACGACTAATCTGCCTGTCCGACGAGCTATCGAACGCAGTGATCCGAGGTCCGAAGCTCCGGCAGTCAGCGTCAGAAGATGAGCTTATGAGGAGAGTTTACATCACAGAGCTTCCTCAAATGGTGAATTGTACCCCTGTAGCTCAGGGGCGCCCTTCAAATTGACCCTTAAAATGGCAGAGTTTGCTGACAAGGTCTTCTCGTCATCTGTGCTACTCTAGTTCGCCTTCGCGATGCACCAAGTTGCCTATTAATCCGACATTCTAAGAGATTGTGGCAGAGATTCTACTAGGCACGTAATTTAGTAGGCGGAGGAAAATGTAAATTTCATTGTATTTCTGTAGGCCAGAGGCGCCTAGCCTTTAGGCCTGTCAGATGAAGTTGTTGACGTTCGAAGTCTTCACGAGACTTGAGCATAATTACTCCAGCTATTCAACGAGCCCAGCCATCAGCCTTCGGGATTTGGCAAACGCTAGTACGTGTGAGGTCTTTGGCGAAATACTGTAAAACGAAGACAGCTCAGAAAATGGCCAAGTCTGGTTGTCTATTCCATCTTGGGAAAGGCGCCTTTCTATTTGAGGTCTTAGAAGCAGTTTTCTCGCTTCGTCGCCTCTAGAGACATCTCTCATAGGTCCTTCTGGCTACGCGTCGAGACAGACAGTGCTCGAATCAGGCCATCCCAGCTCTAGATATCAGAGGTAGAAATAGAGCATCTGGTTGAGAGTTGCACTTTCGTCAAAATGGTGTTCGTGCCTTCTCAGGCCAGGGGCGCTTTTACTTTTGAGGCCCTTAATACACTTTTCAGATGCCTTGCATATATTCGTTGGATGCGGAATACCTCTAGTCATGCAATGTGCTTGGTTGCCTGTCAGCAGGGTTCACCGTTCGTTGTCAATAGTTGTTTGAAGTGTCAGATGGCAGTTTGAAGAAAAGGTTGTCTGGTACTTGAAAATCAATTTAATCAAGGGCACCTAATTCTTTGAGGTGTTAAATGATGGATTTTGCAATGACGACTCCCAGCAGGCATTTCTTCCTTGCTCTGCAGGCTTCGCAATGAATACACCTGTTCAGTCTCAACCTCATCTGGTCACCTGGAAATCAGTGTCGAAGATGGCCAATTGTGACTTTGTACTCAGCTACAAAGTAGGAAGTGTTGATGTGTTTTTCGTGACCGCACCAACGCAGAATAAAGTCGCCAACGGCTACCCTATTCTCTCTTTATCAAAGTATTCCGCACACTAAGATTGCAAGAAAGTTCGTGCGTTCAACTCCAAGGTTCCTTTAATGCGAATAGGCTCAGTTGGCTCGATGTGATTTGCTGGTATTTCAAGGGGACTTACGGAATTGTTCAGCAGCGGAGAAAGGAATTCAAATGCTCGAAAGGTTTGTCTATGAAGCGCAGGTTTCCTATTCTAATCAGAAAGTACTGAATTGAAAGTGGTGCAGGGTTAAGAAGGCTCTAATTAACTCTAAGGCATGGGACATGGCGATCAATTCTCACAAGCTTCAACCAGGCTCCGCTTTGCCTCGCTTCGGACAACCTCCACAGAACCGATGCAATCTTCAAAGGAGTAGCTCAAGGTGTTCAGATCACAACTTAGCATGAAAATACCATCACAACGACGCATATAGACACACAAATCATGATCGAAGTTAAGTACATGATATTCCAGTTGACCACACAAGGCGCATTCACCGTCAGCGAACACACTAGTGGTATGGATAGACGAAGTTTGCTCAAGTTGAAGACCACATTCTACAACTACTATCTACTTGCATGGAATGAAAATTATACTACTTTGAACTATTTTATGCTACCATTTGAGTCGGAAGGACGAAGAAACCTTGCTAGCTACTCACAACAAAGACGAAATTCACCATCAATGAAAAACTCTTTTATTGAGAGAGTGTTCACAACAATTTCTTACAAAGTTTTCAAAGGGAAAACTTTCCCTCTTCTTCAAACTACACTATCAATCTATACTAAGTTACTTCTAAGTTGTCCTCTACTCTTATATCTATTCTAATCTCTTACTGTCTAATGAGATACAAATGAGGGGGACTCCCCCTTTTATAGTTGGCCAAGTCCAACGGACGGCTCAGATTACAATCGGCTGGATGGCCCAGATCGTGCCACCTCAGCCCTAAACAAGATTCGCCCTAAAAACTGCCACCAAGAGGAGTGGGGTAATAAATGAGCCATAATGTCCATCATCCTTCTAGAAGATTCCATCTTTAAAACGCGTTCACACTGTTCTCGATCTTCGCGTTCAGCCAATTTTGTTGATCGCTTGGAGGAGGGTAAGAGAGTCTCTAAGATTGCCTCCTCAGATAATAAAATTTGATAGAATCTGGAGTTCAGTTGCTCTTGATCTTCTTCTTGACGTTGTTCATCAACTTTGCTCGAACTTCCATCATCTTAGATTACTTTCTTCATCACCTTAAGTCATCATCACTTGATCTTGACGTTCCTCCTGCAAAACAAGCAAGGAGAAGAGTATTAGAACACTTCATAATATAAACTCAACTTACTTACCTGATTTTCATGTTTTAACTTCCAAGGGTTCATCGTCCTCGTTAGTCAACTTCATCCTTCTGCATGATGCCATGCCTTAGCCAAAATTTTCAACCCATCTTCCTCAAGGGCGTATCATCTTTGAGAAATTCATTTCATTAGCTGGGTTATTGACGATTTTACTTATCTCCGGCTCAAGAAGATTGTCTTCACGAAGAATTTGAGCAAATTCACCTAGGCAGTTCCTTTCAAATTCATTGTTTGGAGGATTTCACCTTGAAAACACATTTTCTTCACATTTGCCTTAGAAAATTTTAAAATTTCCCTTAGGAAAATTCATCAACCTGGTGCCCATTTGAAATCTTCATCACAGAATCCTCGACAAGCTGTGGAAGACCTTAAAATCCATTCTTCATCGATAATCTTCAATACCTTAAGAAAACTTCCTTCAGAACGCATCGAACTCATGGGTGCACAATTTAACGGTTCATTTAATTTTCTTTGAACCTTGGAAAAAAATTGAAATTTAACCGTTCTTCACATCTGTGAACATTTCCTGTTGCTCTGACTTGAAAATATTTTTGTTCCTGTGCAGCTGGCATCATCGGACTCCATCCACCGACTAATTTGCTCGTGCTTCGGGAAAATTTTATCTCCTTCAAGTCTAGGCGTATTTTCTTAAGGAAGAAAATATTTTAAATCATTTTGAAAATTTTGCCTTGGGAATTTTATTCAACTTCATTCAATTTTCTGTGGTGAGAAAATTTCATTAACTTCACTTAGGAAATTTCCTGAAAGCACATATCATGGAGAATATTTTATTCACCACCCAATGTCTTGGGCGCATTTGATAGTTCATGAGGGATATATTTTTAAAACCCAACGCCTAGCATATTTTCCCATTCTCACCTTAGGCGCACTTCACTTGAAGAGGATATTTCACATCCACGCCTTGAGATATTTCATCTTTATTCATGTCACTATGGGCGCATTTAGCACTTAGCAACCCTTTATTTCACCACCTTGGGCATACTTAGGGAGTCCTGCTGACATTTTCCACCACTTAAAATAGTTTTCAAGGCCTCCTAGGCTTAGGCGCAAATGCCATGTCTTACTTCAAGTCTAAATTTAGAAAAAAAAATTCAAACCTTTTCATCAACCCCTTAGGCGCATATAGGAGCCCTCACTCCAAATTTTCTACACTTAACATACTTTTCAGCCTTTCCACAAGTCAAAGGCGCATTCAAAGGGGGGGCTTTAAATTTCCACACCTTGGAATATTATCACATCCGCCTTAAAATATTATCACACCCACTAACCTTGCATGGGCGCATTCAAAGGGTAGAGGTGGAAGTCAACATTTTGTCCTTTTCTTAGCTTGCATGGCGCATATGACACATAGAGGAGGAAGGGCACAAATTCAAGGTGGAGGTGAATTTACTTTGACACTTAGCTATTTTCATAGCTCCTTTTGTGAGGTGGGCGCCTATGACACATGGAGGAGGATAAGCACCTTTCAACGCCTTAACTCTTTGCTTTGAATTTTCTTCTTTGCTAATCTTGGGCGCATGTATAAACATCTACACCTTTCCTTTTGGCCCCTTTGACTTTCCTGAGAAGTGGGCGCATTCTGACCCCAGAGCTTCTAATTTTCATGACTTAGAGTTTTTATCCACTCCTCCCTTCATGAGAGGCGCATTTTGCTAGGGGAACTTCCAATTTCAACGCCTTAGACAATTCAGCCAGCATACTACCTTGGCAAGGTGGGGCGCATTTCACCCCTCTTACTCTGAGTTTTGGTGCCTTAGAAATATTTTCATCACTCACCAAGGTTAAGGCGCAAATGGCATGTGAAGCTTCCAATTTAAAATATTTTCAACCTCTCCATGCAAAACAAGGCGCATTTAAGAGGTGGAACTTCCAATTACCAAAACTTAGAATATTTTTATCTTCATCTTTCCTCATGCTTTTAATTTGTCAACTCTAACCTCAAGGGCGCATTTGGAGGGGTCTACTTCCATTTTAAATGACTTAGAAAAATTTTAAACTCCATCTTTCAAGCTTGAGGCGCATTTGACCCTCTGAGCATCTAATTTTGAGCATTTAATGAAATTTCACCTTCCAAGTCCTTGGGCGCCTGTGGAGGGGGTCTACTTCCATTTTGTAACACTTTGACTATTTTTCAACCAGCTTCAAGTTCAAGGGCGCATTTCACCATGGGAGCTTTTAATTTTTCAACACTTAGAAGGATTTTACCCATTTTCAGCTTCTCAAGGCGGATTTGACCTGTGAACTTCAAATTTCAAGTGCTTAGAGAATTTCCACCAACCTTCAGCCTTTTAAAGGCGTTCTTCACTGGCTGGACTTGAAAATTTATCAATTTCAGTGAATTTTATGCCATTTGTCAAATTTAGAGTGACTTGATCGTGCTTGCCCTAATTTGCTATTTTTAGAAAGTTCTTCAAATTTCGTGCTTTGAATTGACTTCTGACCCTTGAAAGGCCTGATTTCGCCTTGTTCCATCTTCGGGGTGTGATCGTGCTGTCGGGGCCTGATGCCTGCCTGCACCTGCTATTTTTAGCAACTTACTAAAAATAGTAATTACTCAAAATGTCTTCAAATTTTGCATACTAAATGCCTGAAGTGTATTGATCGTGACTGGACGTTGCTTCTGCATGGTTGTCGTGCTCTGCTCTTGAATTTAGGAAACCCTAATTCCTTTGCTCCAGCCTGCTAAAAATAGTAAGCGTTTGATTTTCCACCCTCTGCAACTCCGTTTGTCTTGAAATTCGCCATGTGGATCCTTATCACCTCGCTGACTTATTCATGCCGCCTCATGCTGACTTGCTATTTATGTATGTTTCTGAGCAGTGGCTTAATGATTTATAGTGTAACCGCTATTTCGACTTCCACAACCCGCTTTGACTTGAAATTAATGAGGCACTCCTCACCACGCGCGATTCACCGTTGACGCCGGGCCAGCGCGCTGACTTTCTATTTTAGCCTCGTTGAAATGACTTACTATAAATAGTAAGTGCCCGCTTGCTCTTTCAAATTTTATCGCCAGAGAAGCTTGAGATGCCGACGCGGCGGGTTTACACCGGTTTTCAAAAATTCTGACTTTTTACCCTTCTTTTCAGGTCCCGAAGCTGGAAACCCTAATTTGCTCTGCATGCATATCAAATGACCTCCGTTTGTCCTCGTTTCCGTTGCATTGCGATCAGTTTGTGATTCTGAAGTGCTGGGAGGCGGTTGCCGGGATGCATCTACTAAAAATAGTAAGTTCCTGAAGGAGTGATTATCTCGCTTTGCATGTCATATCATTGCGAAGCTCTCGAAAAACCCATAAAGAATATGCCGACATGCAAAGAAAACGTTGACATGCAAACCCTAAAAATGGCCTCGGAAGATTGAATTTTAAAAGTCATTATCTCGCTTTTCATGTCACATCATTGCGAAGGTCTCTGAAAACCCAGAAGGAATCTCCAGACATGCGTCGAAAAACTCTGCATATAGACCCTGAAATCTGCTCTGGAAGCTGAACTGCTAAAAATAGTAAGTTGTCCGTTTCAGCTCAAAGTTTGCGTGCGAGCAGCTTGACGTGTTCTGGACGCAGTGTGATTGTCAGAATTTCAAGAATGCTAAGAGAACACTTGTAATTGCACACTTACTAAAAATAGTAAGTACTTAGAATCTGACGAAATTTCAATGGAAACCTGCTGGAAGCATACTGACATCAATGTTAGTCTCAAATCTCAATTTACTCATTTCATTTGACATCAAATTGGCAAGTAAGTTCAAAACCCTAATTTTCAGACTTGGCCAAAAGTTCACTTTAAGGTTCAACGGCGGGCCCATCCCGAAAAGACAAACAGTAGAAAAGAGAGACAAAAACAAAACGACCGAAAAGCAAAGCCAAAATTAGGGGGTCCCCATTTGCAATGGGGCGATGTGTGAAAAAGGTCACAACAGGAAGTTAATAAAAAAATGCAATATCTTGAGCAAATGGATGCCTATGAGGTCAAATGAAGACTTTTTGAAATCAGTGAAGTTCGTCGGTGAATCCTAAAGCTTCACATAGTTTGTCAACTGATGTTAAATAATATTTAATATTTATTCTTGCATATTTAAAGCATTAATGGCGATTTTCTAAAGATGGCGCCTTTGCAAATTGCATGATAAATATTATTTTATTATTATTTATTTCCAGACTCAGTGTCAGTATCAGTGTAACTGGAAGGGGTCCAATCAGAAGCCTTCTATTTTAGTCGAGGTTTTAAATCTTGCAGTCAACAAGATGGTGCGAATTTTCCTTATTTAAGCATGGCGCCATCATTATTCATTCACACAGCTTCAAGAAAATTCGTATTTCTTCAAGAGCAAAGGTGAATTTTCAAGGCAAAGGCGAATTCATCATCAGTCTTCAAAGGCGATTTCATCAAATCATTCTTTTTGCAGGTTAAAGTTCACATTTATCAGCAAGTTTGAAGAACAGGGGCGATTTTCACTGAAGAAAGAGCTTATAAAAAACGTCTTTCTCCTCCTTGATTCTCAAATTTCTCTCAAAATACAATTTGCATGTTCCTAAAATTGGAAAATTTGACAAGTTTGAACATCTGGATCATTTCTATATAGCTTCCTCGAATTAAAATCATGCGCTTGATTTTTCAAGAATTTTTAACTCCAGAGCATTCGTTCTCGAGTTTCTAATTTTCTCAACTGAAAACTCTTTGCATGGTCGAGTAGAAGTCAAATTTTCGCATTTCTAACGTTCTGGGTTGTCTTAGAAGCTTTTTCTGGACAAAACCCATATCTCATATTTTTCGCTGAAAATTACCCTTCAATAGGCTATTTTTAGCCTTAGCGGGCTATTTTTAGCTTTCCAAAAAAGTTGTCAGAATATTGTCATGTTCACAGTCAACATGCGAGTTTTTCAGAGTGCAGTTCACGTAGATTGAATTCAAGACCAAATCGGTCTTAATTCATGATTTCATTAGAAAAGCTGAGATCGATTTGTATCAAGTGCTTTCAGAGGGTTGACAGGCGTAGTTATTCAAATCCATATGGTTGCATGCTTCGTATGGCCGATTGTCTTCCAAGGCCGGTTTAGAGGGTTGAAACCGTTGGAATTTTGCTGTGCAGCAAGTTCGTTTGCATTTCTCACAACTAGAGTGTGCGCAGTCAAACCTCACAGTTTCGTCAAGGAAAAGCGTTAAAGACATCAAGCTGCAGAAGAGATAATGGTCATCACTCCAGTTACAGAGCCGCCAAAGTTACCAGTCAGTGAAATGCTAGTCTGAGTATGCAAAGATTGCCAAGATTGCTCAAGTTGCTGACATTCAGATGATGATGCAGTTAACAATCTCGTTGAGGGATTGGTTGTTCGAGATCACAATCAGTAGACTTCAGTTCCCTCCCCTCAGGATAGACATTACTCACAGGAGTTAAACTTGTCGTTATCTTTTCAAGTTAACTCGATGTCTTATCTCATGCATGTCTATTCTGAGATCAACTTTATTCACTTGGAGTTGTATTTAGGTTTTACGTTAATTGATGGTATTGTTCCAGTTAACTTGCTTTCAATAAGGACGTGCATGCTTGCACAATTGTCCATTTTTAGATTAGATGTTTCGGTTAACTGATGGTAGTTTTCCAGTTAACTGTATAGTTTGCTTTATTAGGGCTTAGCAATAAATCTTGCATGCATTGCAAGATCAGAGTTGACTCGAGGTGATTTTAGGGTTCCCTACACCTTTGATGTCTATAAATAAGAGCTTTTGCTCATTTGTAAAATAACTTTTGCACTCCAGAGAGAAATATATGTTGTGCCTACCTTGCCCTCAATACTGCTCAGATGTTCATGCTTCTTTACTATTATGATGAATTGTTATGCCACATAAGGTTTCATGCAATTATAATGGTGAATTCTTTCCCTAGTTAGATAGTAAAATGCTTTGTGTTCAATAAACTTGTCCGCATTGAGCTGATAGTTGTGCCACCTTGCCTTCAAGTTGAGAATCTGTATTCAGTTTATCGTATATTGTTGTTTCCAATAAACTTGTTTAGATTGAGTTGATAGATGTGCCACCTTGCCTTCAAGTTGAGAATCTATACTTGTTTATCGTCAGATAGTCATCCTTGCTCCATTTCCTCATGCTCTGTTTTCTTGAGGAAACTGGATAGATTTTAAGTAATTAAGCCTAGTTGTAGTTAGTAGTCTGCGAAACTAGAAAACACTCAGCTGCAACGTATATAGTTTTCAAGAAAGTCTTGTACCTCTACAGCTGAAACAAAAAGACAAGATATAGTTTAGTTTACTTTCCTTTTCAAAGAATTTTTGTCAAGCACAACGAGGGAGCTTCCCCTCTAATTTGAAGAGCACTCATTGCGTAGTGTGCATAGCTGTCCGTACCAACTCTTACTCCAGAGGTGCTAGTTGTTACGCCAACACCTCTAATCTAGCAACAAGTGCAAAAGTTTCATCAAAATCTATACCTTCAACCTGAGCATAACCCTTGCACACTAACCTTGCCTTGTTTCTCACAACTTGACCATCCTCATTCAATTTGTTCCTGAAAACCCACTTTGTGCCAATAACATTCTTGTCCTTAGGCCTTGGGACAAGTTCCCCAGTTTCACTCTTCTGTATTTGATCTAACTCTTCCTTCATAGCAGCTACCCATGATTTATCTTCTGCTGCTTCTTCAAAAGTCTTAGGTTCAATCATGGACAACAATGAGATATCATCATCTTCATAGTAATTTACATTCCTTCTTGATGCTCTAGGTCTGTCCTCTTGCATAATTTGATTGATAGGATGGTTCTTTTCAACAAATCTTGATGTAGTCTTGAGAGAGGTCCTGATAGAGGTTTTATCTCTTTGATTTTCTTCAGTTCCAGCCTCAGAAAGTGTATCAACTTCTTCATTTTGACTGTCATTAGGGGCATTTCCAGCATTGGTGCTTGCTGTCCCAACTTGTGTATTGGAAGAACTTTGCTGATTTACAATTTCAGCCTCATCATCTTGCAAGCTATCATCACAACTTTGCAATTTCATAGAGGAGTTAACAATCTCATGAATCTTTACATTAGTGCTCTCAACTATCTTATGCAACCTCTTATTAAAACACTTATAGGCTTTACTTTTAGAGGAATATCCTAGAAAAATACCCTCATCAGCTCTAGGATCAAATTTTCCCATATTATCCTCATCTTTCTTAATATAACAGGGGCTGCCAAAAATCTTAAAATGCTTAACAGTTGCTGTCTTACCATTCCAAAGTTCATATGGTGACACATTGTGCTTTGCCCTTACCAAACTTCTATTTTGAATATAGACAGCTGTATGAACAACTTCTTTCCAAAAATAATCACTTACCTTAGACTCATTCATCATGCTTCGAGCCATCTCCTGAACAGTCCTGTTTTTCCTCTCAACCACCCCATTTTGTTGAGGTGTCCTAGCAGCTGAAAATTGTCTTTTAATACCAGATTTTTCACAAAAACTTACAAAATCATTAGAAGTAAATTCACCTCCATTATCTGATCACAAGCATTTGATTTTCAATCCCTTCTCATTTTCAACCAGCATTTTAAAAGCTTTGAACTTCTCCAATGCTTCTGATTTTTCCTTCAAAAAGGCCACCCAAGTCATACGTGAGTAATCATCAATTAAAAGCATAAAATATCTCTCACCTTGCAAGCTTGCTGTCCTTGTTGGTCCACATAAGTCAGTATGAACCAGCTCTAGAGGCATTGTGCTCGAGTACTCCTTTGTTTTGAACTCCTACAAGTTTGCTTACCCAACTGGCAATCTTTGCACACAGTGTCAGAAGGTTTAGTGAGTTTTGGCAAGACTCTCACCACCTCCTTTTTGTTGATCTGAACAAGACTATCAAAATTTATATGACCAAGTCTCCTGTGCCACAACCAAGATTCATCAAGTAAACTCAAACAGCAAGTTTCACTCTTATCATCATCAAGAATATATAAATTATTCACTGCCCTACTAGCTTTAGCAATATCAACACCATCTTTTCTAATCTTGCAACAGTCAGAACTGAAAGTTATATTGTGGCCTTGATCACATAATTGACTGACACTAAGCAAATTATGTTTCAAGCCTTCAACAAACAACACATTCTCAATCTTAGTCTTTCCATCATTCAACATTAGAGTACCTTTACCAGCAACCCTAGTAGATGAGTTTCCTCCAAACCTTACCTTACCACCATTTGATTTTTTAAGAGTTAAAAACTTACTCTCATCTCCTGTCATGTGTCTTGAACAGCCACTATCCACATACCAAATGTGCTTCTCACTTTGTGCAAGAAAAGCTGTTTGAACAATCAGGGATTTTGGTTCAATCTCTTTCTCTTTCTTCTTCCAAACTTTGATGTCCTTAACCTTGCTTTTTACATCTTTCTTTGAGAGATCTGCACTGTCACTTTTACAAAACTTTGCACTATGTCCAATGTTATTGCATTTATAACAAACATAATTATAATCCCTTAAAGGAGCAAAGAGTTCTTACTTGTAAATCTGAAATTATTTCTAAAAGACGCCCTACAATTTTCTGCTTTGTGTCCAAAGTAGTTGCAAGTAAAACAGTAACCATAAAAGAATGAATGATTAAACCTGGTTAGGTGTGCTTGCCTAGCTCTAAAAGGCTGTCTAGAATCATTTTTTCTGATTTTTGTAGAAGAATTCTTTGAGCACTCACCATTAGAAATCTGCTGTCCTTCTTTTGAGGGCTTAGAACATTGACCTTCTTTAAGACCAATTCTACCTTTATTAATGTACTTTTTTTGTGAGGCCAAAACATCATCCAAAGACAAAGAGCTTTTCTGATTTATGCTTTCATTGTTCAGCAGCGTTGAAGATTTGTCAAACTTTCTGAGAAAAACAATCTCTGATTCAAGTTTCTCACAATTTTCTTCTTTTAGCTTGATCTGATTTTTCAGCTCCTCTTGAATCTTCTTTGCTTCTTCATTCTTAATCTTCAAATCAACGATCAACTTTCCAGCTTCTTCAATCTGATTTTTCAAATCAATCACCTTCTTTTCAGCATCCTCAAGAGCTTGTGATTTTGCAGAATTTTCATCACTTTCTTCTTTGAGCAACAGCTTCAAATTCTGGTTTTTCTTTCTAAGTTTTTTAATCTCACTTAAGGCACTGATTAGTTCTGCTTCAAAATCAACTTCAGCGTCTTCTACATATTGCTCATCATCAAAATCTTCATTTTCATTCTCAAGTGGGTTTACCTCTTCTGCCATAAACAAAATTTCTTCCTCTGAAGACATGTCATTAGCTTCTGAAACACTATTATGATCATTTGAATAAAAGCTTTTAGTAGTTTTCTTATGCTTATTCTTCTTGCTTTGAAACTCATTCTTAGAATGTTTTGATTTCTTTTCATTCTTGCTGTCCTCGTTCCTCTCATAGGGGCATTTTGATGCATAATGTCCTATTCTTCTGCAATTGAAACATTTAAAAGGCAACTTGCCTTTGTATTTACCGGAGTCCTTCTTCAACTTTCGCATGAAATATGCTTCTTTTGAATCAGAACAATCATCCGAACTATCACTTGAAACTTGTTCCTTTTGTTTGTCTTTCTTTGATGCTTTGAATGCTATTTCTTTCTTTGATGAAGATTCAATATTTGTTCTCATCTCATAAGCTGTTAAAATACCATGGAGCTTATCAATAGACATTTGATCAAGATCAGCCACCTCTTCTATAGCAAAAATTTTTGAGTCAAATCTTAAGGGTAAGGACCTTAATATTTTCTAAATGACAACACTATCTTCAACTTTTTCACCAAGGCCTTTAAGAGAGTTCACCACTTCATCTACCCTCAGAAAATAAGAAGCAATATTCTCTTCCTCTTTCATTTTCAGACTTTCAAATTGCATTCGATGGGTCTGAAGCTTGGCCTTCTTCACCTTTTCATCTCCTTCATATGCATTCTTGAGCTTATCCCACATAGCTTGAGCAGTGTCACAATGCATGACTTTCACAAACTCAGTTTCTGACAATCCACACAAGATTGCATTTATAGCCTTTGCATTGCTTTCAAATGCTCTTCTTTCATCAGCAGTGGATGGAGGATTTTGAGGAGGTGTATAACCAGTCACAACGCTGTTCCAAACATCAAATCCCAAAGACATTAAGTAAGCCCTCATTCTAACACACCAAAAAGCATAATTTGCACCATCAAAAAGAGGAGCCCTATTCGTTGCTAGTCCTTCCAGAGCACTCATTTTGAAATGTCACAGAAACAACCTTCAAGCTTTTAAGCCTTTGTAGAAGGTACTAGCTCTGATACCAATTGAAGATCACACAACAAATACTGAGAGGGGGGGTTGAATCAGTATTTGAAACCTTTTAAAAATTTAAAACAAATAACACACATGAATCAGTTATCAAATCACAAATCAACAACTTGAAACACTACAACAAGTTGAACACCAGGATTTCGTGGAAAACCCTTTCGGGTAAAAAACCACGTGAAGTTTGATTTTATTAATCTTCAAAGAGGGCACCAACCCTGTTACAAATAGTGAGCACCAACCCACCAAGAGCACCAACTCTTCTTCAAACTGCTGAAGCACCTACTCCAGTGTGAGCACCAACTCACAAAGCAATTGAAACACCAACTCCAGTGACTGAAGCTCCAACCTCAGATTTCAAAAAGAAACGAAAGCACTGCACCACAGATTTTAACAATGCCTACACATATACTGTGAGGCTCACATTCTCAATATGCTGTTTTAAACCACTCTCAGAAGCACACACCTGATCCCTATTTTTCTTATGAATATACTCACTTTATCTGCACAGTCAAGCATCAATTAACATCACATGTTCTTCATTCTGCAACACCTCACCACATCTCAACCAAAACACAGCAACTAACAATGATATATTTTTTATTTTATTTTTTACAGTCTAAACACCTTCAACACCTCCTTTTTTTCTTCCAGATATTTCAGAAAAAAGATTCTCGCATTTTGAACACAATTCATATCTCTTCAAAACTCAACGATACCATCAGTAACATCTACAGACTCCTTTTTTTCATTTCACAAAAAAAAAAGAGAACAGTGTATCCACTATCTCAAAAATTGAAGTAACCATTTTGCTCATTAAAAAAAACGTTAGACTTAAGCACTCTCCATTTTCAACTCCCTGCTAATGATAGCCATCGAATATCTCCTATAGCCACGTCATTCAATGTCTTCTAAAAATGGCAACTTCTGAAGATGCGATTCCACTTAAATAAGGAGCTGCCTCAAATTAAATTGCAGAAGCAAAACATGAGTCGACAGTCATAAAAAGAAAACTTCCTGCAATAGCATAGCCCAATACTCATACACAGCCTCATTCATAAACCCGTGCCTTCTAAAATCTCAAAGTTTGAAAACATGCCAAACTTAGAAAATCGACCAGGAATAAAGTAGCCGCCCAATACAGAGATAATTGAAGCCATTACATAATAAATGTCGATGGTTCTTAGAGGGAATGTTCAACTCCACTAAGGACTCTATTTTTTACTCTTGAGAAGGATTTCGATTTTCTGACCATGCTCCAGTTACTGCAGACACATCCTCCAAAAAGAAATAATCACTGACACATAATACCATCTGTCATTTTAAGTAGAAAAGCCGACTACAAAAATAGACTCCAGCCGTTACCACAAAAAGAGTCCTTTGAAAATTCAAAGGATGACATGGCACCAAACAATATAACATTTTAGACAGCAGTCATTAAATGATGAAAGAATGGAGTTCACTTCGCATGGAAAATTCGAACTTTTGACCTTTTGTCTTTTTCAAAGAAGACAAGAAGAAAAAAGCCAAATCACAAATTTAAAAATGTTTGAACTATAAACTTTTTAGAGATCGAACTCTTGCACCATTTAGACTTTTCAACATTATGTAGATAAAGAACTATAATTTTTGTGCCACCTCATCAAAATAAAGTCACCTTTTTGAAACATAAGCCTCCGAATAGATTAAGACCATCAACTTCATTTGACTTTTCGAAAATCTGTGCCACCTCATCAACATGGATGACTTTTCTTTTAAGAACAGACTTTTCAAATTCAGAAAGGACAAATAAATGCCACCTCATCAACTTTTAGAAAAGACTTCCCAATGCAGGCTGAAAATGATCGGGTCCCTCACAAGATAGACTTGGCATGAAAAACTTGGCATTTGTGTGAAACAAAAGACAAACAAGCTGCTGTCAGAATAAGCACACAGGCTGACTGGTGAAATCTGATGAATAATTAGCAGCAACTGAACTTATTACTTTGAGTAATCCTCCACAATTCTGAAACAGTTTGACATCAATGACTAAAAACTTCAACACCATGTACATGAACCGCAAGAATAGAGAAAAAAGATGATGCAATTTCTTCAATTGATTTCCAATAAGATCTCATCAATGTCTTAATGAGCTCAAGGAAACCAATGGACTATTCAAATTTCGTTATCAGAGATTGGATTATTTATAGGAGGAAACTTCAGGTGACATCTATTGCATATCTATAGTTATAACTCATGCACTCCTAGTTGGTTTACCATTAGATATATTTATTTTAGTGGAGTTGATAATACATACAAGAGCCATAGCTCTTTTTCCTATGGCATACCCTACATTAATCTTTGGAAGGGAATTGATATAGAAATTGTGGGAGCGGCAGTTATTATTAATATGTGTATGCTGGAGTAATATCGAGGAAGTCCAAGAGGGACGTGAGCTTCCTCTATTCATTCAGCCACTTCCTTTTTATGAACTGTGGGATCCTTTGGTAATAGCTCTAATAAAGTGGAAGGTCATGGGTGACGTGGAGATAGGGAGCCGCCAAATATAGTCAATGCTAAGTTCAAAGTGGAGACTCCTATATCAGCTGCCAGTACACAGTAAGGTTGCCACAATAAACTAACGAAGCGCCCACCATACTCGTTAGAGTTGATGCTGCTAGCAACGTGCAAGGGAAAATGATATTATAAGGTCAGAATATTTAATGTATTTCTCTATAGCATTGGTTAATGCTTGAGTATAGTTGAAACATATTTATATCAGCTGGAAATAAATTGAAAAAAATAACCAAATTTGTGAACCAGTGTGATTTCATAAATTATTGTGAACATTGTTTTATGATCAATGCATACTCTTAAAATTTATACAAATAAGTGCACATCTGGTGGAAGCAATCTGGAAACACATACAAAACAGCAGTTTGATAGTGTTTGACGAAATGCCTATACAAACGGAGTAGTGGAAACAAAAAAAAATGCATATAAAATTGTCTAGGGATATTTCACAACTATATCAGCAACTTTTGTTTCCTTAATGTTGACACTCAATGCCTCCATTTGATAATTTGTAGTCAACATTTGGTCGTATAGCTTGTCCACTAGAGGTATGAAGAGTGCAAAATGCATTGAATCATGCATGGGCTCATATTTTGTCCTCGCCCTCTTGGTACGTAGAGTGGTATCTTGTTTCGATTTTCTCCTTGTTTCTTTCTTCTACACCTCCACATATATATGTTGTATTTGTTATTAGTACAATGTGGGGTCCACTATAATGATAGCACTTGGTGGATACTATGTGGCCCTAAAGGCAAAAAATAGGAATGAATTGAGTTGTTTGATGTACAACAAGAGAAGGGAGGATATCTTAGGGATCGGGAACCTACATAGACCTAGAAGTTGATGATGGTGAGGGGAATCCAAGGCTTTTGGGAGGTGGAAAGAAAGGCACTTAAAAAGATGGGAGATAATAGACTCCAATAGGGGAGAATTAAGGCATAACCATTTGGCATTGACTAGTTGGAGGTGGGTTGCTATGGATATTGGAATCATGGTGGTTTCATGAAAGAGTGATACAAGGGAACTTGGGTGGTTCTTGGGATGAGACCCTACGACATGGAGAGAGAAGGGGAAGGGAAACAAGGAGCAAGGATAAATCGAGGAGGAGAGAGAGGAGAGACACAGTGGAACTTGATTGGATCAACACTTAATCTAAAACTTCCTCTAGTTGCTATTGTTCAATTTATTACTCTCCTTTCTTCTTCTCATATCTCTTCTTGGGCTAATCATTGTCTTTGTTGGTTTCTTCTCTTTCCTTGTTTTTTCCCCGTTTTCTAGTTCACCAAATTTTAAACTTTCCCTTGATTGTCAAACTTGCAAGCATCACCAAGTATTGATTTCCTCTACTGTAATGTCCCCTTTTTCGGCATGATCATGTTTGATGGTGGTTAGCCTATTACTCAGACTCTCGTAGGCTAACAGGTTGGGTTAGAGGGTCAATGGCATTATTTGATGAGTTTTGTCGTTCTCAGTTCAGAGTTCAGTGATTGGCTCAGAGAGCCTTGGCAGTTCAAGAGTTGACAGCTTCTGACAGCACAAAATTCTATGGAGATTTGTGGAAGTTATGCTTATTTAAGTGATTTAAGTTATTAATTAACTTATTATTTTATTACAAAGTCAAATTGACTTTATCCCTTTTATATCACTTAAATATTCATAAAAAGGGTGATTTAAAATTAAATCACTTAATCATTTAAGTGGGCGCCAAATATTAAGTTCATAACTATTGAAAAGGACTTAATAATATTTTAAAAGATTTAAATGATGGAAAAGGGCGTATCTTCTTGGAAATGCGTGCCTATTTGATATAAGGCATTTTGGGCAATGAGAACATCATTCTTGATTATTTCAACTTTTCCTTGGGTTTTCTTCTGTGCTTTTATGTGTGATCAGGGTTTTGAGCAATCTTCCATTGGAGAACGATATCTCTTCAATGTTGAGCACTTTTGAGACTATGAGAGACTAGTCGAATTTGTGCAATTGAGAGAGCTTCATACAGAGGTTCTACTGTGCTTTATCAGAGTTTTGTTGAGTTCTTTATCAGAGACAGGAGGGTTTGTGGAGATGGTGACCTTCTTTCATCATGGCAGGCATTTGACATCATGGCCGTACCTTCAGAGTTGAGATTTGGGCTTTTGCTTGAAGTGTGTGGCTATCTGTGCAAGGGTGTTTGGGTTTTCTAGGAGAAACGCCTTCCAGTTTGAGGGTTTCTCTTCACCTTTCTTGGTGTCTGGCATATTCTTCTCATTTGCCTCAGTTTTTGGGCTGGATTTCACTTTCTGTAGCTTCCTACATTGGATTTTGCCAGATTTCTCCATCTTGGCTGGCAAACTGGACTTCATTTCTTAAATAAATAATCTGGGAGCCTTCGGGTATGTTTATGAGTTATGAATCCATTGTTGAGCTTATTTATTACCTTCTGTAATTTCAATTCGCTTAAATTAGCTCAGATTTACATTTTATAAGCATTTATGTTGTGCGCCCCTTCTATTTCTCTCTAGAAACTCTTCTCTAAAAAACGTAAAACACAAAAAAGATAAATAAAAGACAGGGGTTTGAGTTGTGAGCCAGCAGGGCTCACCACAGTGGTATCAGAGCTCTGATCCTGCCAGCCTGTAAGGTTAGCAGTTTCTATGAGGTCTCATCAGAACAAGTTTGACAGGTACTACTCACGCAGGGGTCCTGTTGACGTGGTTTTTGCGACTACACCAACACAGAATAAAGTCGCCAACGGCTACTCTATCCTCTCTTGAACAAAGTTTCCTGCATGCTAAGATTGCGAGATAGATCATACATTTAACTCCAAGGTTCCTTGAGTGCGAATAGTCTCAGTTGGCTTGATGTGATATTGCTGGTATTTCAAGGGGACTTACACAATTGTTCGACAGTTGACAGCAGACAGCAGACTAAGGGCTTTCATGTAATTCGAATGATTTGGCAAGTGAGCACAAGTTTCCTAATTCTAACCAGAAATGAACTGAATTTAAAGAGTGTAGGGCCTAAGAAGTTTACGTTCTACTCTAAGGCGTGGGACATGGAGATCAATTCTCACAAGCTTCAACCAAGCTCCGCTTTGCCTTACTTCGGACAGCTTCCACGGAACTGGTGCAATCTTCAGGGGAGTAACTCAAGATGTTTAGATCACGATCTAGCATGAAGACACCATCACAACGACGCATGCCAACATATAAACCATAATCGAAGTTAAGTTTCACAAAGTTCCAGTTGACCACCCAAGGCGAACCCACCGTCAGCGAGCCCGCTAGTGCTATGGACAAGCGAAGTCTTGTTCAAATTGAGCACCACATTCCACAATTACTAAGTACTTGCATGAAATGAAATCTACTTTACTTTAAGCTATTTCAAGATGCTACGTGAATTGGAAGGACAAAGAAGCCTCAACAACTACTCATAACAAAGAAGACATCACCATCAATGAAAATCCTTTTATTATGAAAGCATTCATGAAAACTTCTTACAAAGTATTCAAAGGGAAGACTTTCCTTCCTTTTCAATCTAAACTATTCTACTTTCTACTCTATCAATTTCTCTCTACTCCTCTGTTATCCTAACTCTGATCTAATTCTAATTTCTAATGAGGTACAAATGAGGGGGACTCCCCCTTTTATAGCTGGCCAAGTCCAACGGACGGCTCAGATTACAATCGGCTGGATGGCCCAGATTGTGCCACCTCAGCCCTAAACAAGATTTGCCCTAAAAACCGCCACAAAGGAGAGGGGCAATAAATGAGCAATTAATGGCCACCATCTTCTAGAAGATTCCCGTTTGTAGATGCGTTCACACTGTTCTCGATCTTCTTCTTGACGTTGTTCTTCAACTTCTTCTTTTTCACTAAGACTCAACACTTAGCCATTTTCTTGCAACTTTTCTTCCTTCGAGGTTGAAATGTCACCTTGGAGTATTTGCTTCATCACTTTAAATCATCACCGCTTGATCTTGACGATCCTCCTGCAAAACAAGCAAGGAGAAGGGTATTAGAACACTTCGTAATATAAAATCAACTTTACTTACCAGGATTTTCATGTTTTGATCTCCAAGGGTTCATTGTTTTTCCTTAGCCAACTTTGCTTTCTTCATGATTTTCCAACATCTTGACTTCAACTGTATTCCCTTTACTTTTCCAGCTGAGGTGTTCACAATTTTGATCTTGTTCATCTCTAGCTTAGGAAAATTATCTTCACGAAGAACTTGAGCAAATTCACCTAGGCAGTTCCTTTCAAATTCATCGTCTGGAGGATTTTACCTTGAAAACACATTTTCTTCATTTTGCCTTAGAAAATTTTCAAATTTCCCTTAGGAAAACTCATCAATCCAGTGCCCATCAAAAATCTTCGTCCTGAAGGCTGCAACGAAGTACGGAAGACTTTAAAATCCACTCCTTGTCGGAAATCTTCAATACCCAGAAGAAAATTTCCTTCAAAATGCGTCGAACTCATGGGTGTACAACGAACGGGTTCACATCTGTGAACATCTCTTGTTACTCTGACTTGAAAATATTTTATCCACCTCGCGAAGCAAGCACTCACTGACTTTTCCACTCGCAACTTTGTTTGTGTCTCAAGGAAAAATTCATCAGCTTCATGTCTAGGCATATTTTCTTAAGGAAGAAAATATTTTGCCTTAGAAATTTTTTTGAATCACTTAGCATTTTAAATTTATTTTTGCCTTAGAAGATTTTCTTCAACTTCAAATCATCTTCCTGTGGTGAGGAAATTTTATTTCAATTCACTTAGAAAAAATTTCTTTCTTGAATGCCTTGGGCGCATTAGCTTGTCATGAAGAAAATACTTTCCTATCTCCCAACGCCTAGCACATTTTCATCCACACCTTGGGCGCATATTCAACTTGAAGAAGGATAAAACCACGCCCTTGGAAAGATTTTCAACACTTAACATTTTCAACGCCTTACCACTTTACCTCATACTTGAATTACTTTGGGCGCATTTTCCTTGTCATGTAGAAATTTCAAATTTCAACGC
>VDFB02116611.1:0-97730 GCA_007258455.2 Sequoia sempervirens | reverse complement strand
GGAAACAAGGAGCAAGGATAAATCGAGGAGGAGAGAGAGGAGAGACACAGTGGAACTTGATTGGATCAACACTTAATCTAAAACTTCCTCTAGTTGCTATTGTTCAATTTATTACTCTCCTTTCTTCTTCTCATATCTCTTCTTGGGCTAATCATTGTCTTTGTTGGTTTCTTCTCTTTCCTTGTTTTTTCCCCGTTTTCTAGTTCACCAAATTTTAAACTTTCCCTTGATTGTCAAACTTGCAAGCATCACCAAGTATTGATTTCCTCTACTGTAATGTCCCCTTTTTCGGCATGATCATGTTTGATGGTGGTTAGCCTATTACTCAGACTCTCGTAGGCTAACAGGTTGGGTTAGAGGGTCAATGGCATTATTTGATGAGTTTTGTCGTTCTCAGTTCAGAGTTCAGTGATTGGCTCAGAGAGCCTTGGCAGTTCAAGAGTTGACAGCTTCTGACAGCACAAAATTCTATGGAGATTTGTGGAAGTTATGCTTATTTAAGTGATTTAAGTTATTAATTAACTTATTATTTTATTACAAAGTCAAATTGACTTTATCCCTTTTATATCACTTAAATATTCATAAAAAGGGTGATTTAAAATTAAATCACTTAATCATTTAAGTGGGCGCCAAATATTAAGTTCATAACTATTGAAAAGGACTTAATAATATTTTAAAAGATTTAAATGATGGAAAAGGGCGTATCTTCTTGGAAATGCGTGCCTATTTGATATAAGGCATTTTGGGCAATGAGAACATCATTCTTGATTATTTCAACTTTTCCTTGGGTTTTCTTCTGTGCTTTTATGTGTGATCAGGGTTTTGAGCAATCTTCCATTGGAGAACGATATCTCTTCAATGTTGAGCACTTTTGAGACTATGAGAGACTAGTCGAATTTGTGCAATTGAGAGAGCTTCATACAGAGGTTCTACTGTGCTTTATCAGAGTTTTGTTGAGTTCTTTATCAGAGACAGGAGGGTTTGTGGAGATGGTGACCTTCTTTCATCATGGCAGGCATTTGACATCATGGCCGTACCTTCAGAGTTGAGATTTGGGCTTTTGCTTGAAGTGTGTGGCTATCTGTGCAAGGGTGTTTGGGTTTTCTAGGAGAAACGCCTTCCAAATTTCTTGAGGGTTTCTTCACCTTCTTGGTGTCCTGCATATTCTTCTCATTTTGCCCCCGGGCTTTTGGGCTGATTTCACTTCTCTCAGAGCTTCCTACATTGGATTTTGCCAGATTTCTCTCCATCTTGGCCGGGTAAACCGACTTCATTTAAATAAATAACTGACCTTCGGGTATGTTTATGAGTTATGAATCCATTGTTGAGCTTTATTTATTACCTTCAGAATTTCCACCCGCTTAAATTAGCCTCGATTTACATTTTATAAGAGAATTTATGCTGTTCTCTCATTTCCTAGAAACTCTTCTAAAAAACGTGAAAACACAAAAAGATAAATAAAGATGGTTTGAGTTGTGAGAGACAGCGTGGCTCACCACAAGCAGTACGAGTCTCGATCCCGCCACCTCTCAGAAGGTTAGCGCTTCATGGAGGTCTCACTGTGAACAAGTTTGATTGTGCACTACCACGGTAGGGTCCTGCTTGACGGTTTTTGCGACCAATTCAACACAATAAAGTCGCTAACGCTACTCTATCCTCTCTTGAACAAAGTTTCGCATGCTAAGATTACAGATAGATCATACATTTAACTCCAAGGTTCCTGAGTTAATAGTCTCAGCTATTTTGATGTGATATTGCTGGTATTTCAAGGGACTTACACAATTGTTCGACAGTTGACAGCAGACAGCAGACTAAGGGCTTTCATGTAATTCGAATGATTTGGCAAGTGAGCACAAGTTTCCTAATTCTAACCAGAAATGAACTGAATTTAAAGAGTGTAGGGCCTAAGAAGTTTACGTTCTACTCTAAGGCGTGGGACATGGAGATCAATTCTCACAAGCTTCAACCAAGCTCCGCTTTGCCTTACTTCGGACAGCTTCCACGGAACTGGTGCAATCTTCAGGGGAGTAACTCAAGATGTTTAGATCACGATCTAGCATGAAGACACCATCACAACGACGCATGCCAACATATAAACCATAATCGAAGTTAAGTTTCACAAAGTTCCAGTTGACCACCCAAGGCGAACCCACCGTCAGCGAGCCCGCTAGTGCTATGGACAAGCGAAGTCTTGTTCAAATTGAGCACCACATTCCACAATTACTAAGTACTTGCATGAAATGAAATCTACTTTACTTTAAGCTATTTCAAGATGCTACGTGAATTGGAAGGACAAAGAAGCCTCAACAACTACTCATAACAAAGAAGACATCACCATCAATGAAAATCCTTTTATTATGAAAGCATTCATGAAAACTTCTTACAAAGTATTCAAAGGGAAGACTTTCCTTCCTTTTCAATCTAAACTATTCTACTTTCTACTCTATCAATTTCTCTCTACTCCTCTGTTATCCTAACTCTGATCTAATTCTAATTTCTAATGAGGTACAAATGAGGGGGACTCCCCCTTTTATAGCTGGCCAAGTCCAACGGACGGCTCAGATTACAATCGGCTGGATGGCCCAGATTGTGCCACCTCAGCCCTAAACAAGATTTGCCCTAAAAACCGCCACAAAGGAGAGGGGCAATAAATGAGCAATTAATGGCCACCATCTTCTAGAAGATTCCCGTTTGTAGATGCGTTCACACTGTTCTCGATCTTCTTCTTGACGTTGTTCTTCAACTTCTTCTTTTTCACTAAGACTCAACACTTAGCCATTTTCTTGCAACTTTTCTTCCTTCGAGGTTGAAATGTCACCTTGGAGTATTTGCTTCATCACTTTAAATCATCACCGCTTGATCTTGACGATCCTCCTGCAAAACAAGCAAGGAGAAGGGTATTAGAACACTTCGTAATATAAAATCAACTTTACTTACCAGGATTTTCATGTTTTGATCTCCAAGGGTTCATTGTTTTTCCTTAGCCAACTTTGCTTTCTTCATGATTTTCCAACATCTTGACTTCAACTGTATTCCCTTTACTTTTCCAGCTGAGGTGTTCACAATTTTGATCTTGTTCATCTCTAGCTTAGGAAAATTATCTTCACGAAGAACTTGAGCAAATTCACCTAGGCAGTTCCTTTCAAATTCATCGTCTGGAGGATTTTACCTTGAAAACACATTTTCTTCATTTTGCCTTAGAAAATTTTCAAATTTCCCTTAGGAAAACTCATCAATCCAGTGCCCATCAAAAATCTTCGTCCTGAAGGCTGCAACGAAGTACGGAAGACTTTAAAATCCACTCCTTGTCGGAAATCTTCAATACCCAGAAGAAAATTTCCTTCAAAATGCGTCGAACTCATGGGTGTACAACGAACGGGTTCACATCTGTGAACATCTCTTGTTACTCTGACTTGAAAATATTTTATCCACCTCGCGAAGCAAGCACTCACTGACTTTTCCACTCGCAACTTTGTTTGTGTCTCAAGGAAAAATTCATCAGCTTCATGTCTAGGCATATTTTCTTAAGGAAGAAAATATTTTGCCTTAGAAATTTTTTTGAATCACTTAGCATTTTAAATTTATTTTTGCCTTAGAAGATTTTCTTCAACTTCAAATCATCTTCCTGTGGTGAGGAAATTTTATTTCAATTCACTTAGAAAAAATTTCTTTCTTGAATGCCTTGGGCGCATTAGCTTGTCATGAAGAAAATACTTTCCTATCTCCCAACGCCTAGCACATTTTCATCCACACCTTGGGCGCATATTCAACTTGAAGAAGGATAAAACCACGCCCTTGGAAAGATTTTCAACACTTAACATTTTCAACGCCTTACCACTTTACCTCATACTTGAATTACTTTGGGCGCATTTTCCTTGTCATGTAGAAATTTCAAATTTCAACGCCTTGTACATTTTCATCTCCTCCTTAGGCGCATTTCACACTTTGAATGGGATAAAACCACGCCACCTTTGACTTTGTCATTACATGGCTTTCAACACTTTTGTCTTCATGCATACGCCTTGTCCTTGCATGGATACTTTGTCTTTTTCCTCCTTTGCATGAATTTGAACTTCTTTAACTCATTTTGCATGAATACCAACTTTGCATGGGCGTTTGTCTTTACATGTCTTCATATGGGCGCATTCAAAGGGGGGAGGAGAAAGTCAACCTTTTTTGTCCTCTTCTTAGCATGTTTGGGCGCATTTCACACCTCATGAAGGACGAAAATTTTCACTTTGAATTTTTCCTAGCTTGCCTTGAATCATGGGCGCATTTTGGCATGTATGAAGGATGAAACATTTTGACTTCTTTGACTTTCTTGAGTGCATTTTTCCTTGATGAAGGATGGGCGCAAATGAAGGGTGGTGAAGGACGAGTTCTTGCCTTAGAAATTTTTTTTTTGCATGCCACTACCTTGAGCTGGGCGCATTTAGGCTAGGGAGCAGGATGAAGTTTGTTGACTCCTTTGACTTCTTGGGAGGTGGGCGCATTTTACCATAGGAGGAGGATATTGCTTGATACTTAGAAAATTTTCATGCTTGGCTCTTGCAGTTGGGCGCATTTTTCCATGTGAGGTGGATGAGAGTTATACTTAGCCACTTTTCTTGCCCTCTCCTCAGATTTTCTTCTTGGGCGCATTTGGCATAGGGAGGTGGATGAAATTTTAACTTAGAATATTTTCTTCACATTCCCAAGGCAAGTTGGGCGCATATGGAGGCATGAGCAGGATATCTTCACCACTTAGAAAATTTTCAATCATACCTGTGAGGAGGGCGCACTTTCCTGGGTGCTGCAGGATGAAATTCCAGACTTAGTCACTTTCTCAGCCACTGCCAGCTTCTTTGTGCCTTACTATAAATAGTAAGTCTCTTGATTTTCAAACCTCCAAGGCTCAGAATGATTTGAAATTTTGAACACTGGATCCTCACGACTTCAACAACCTGTTGACACTGCTATTTCGGGTTGGCCTGCTATTTTTAGCCCATTTCTGGAGGTGGTTTTCTATAAATAGTAACTGCTTGTTTCTGATACCTCCACAACTCCGTTTGTTTTGAAATTTGAAAGAGGTGCTCCTCACCACGTGACCTGCCAGTTGGCACCGGCGCCTGCTGTTGACTTTCTATTTTTAGCCTGTTTCTGAAATGACTTACTATAAATAGTAAGTGCTCCGTTTGTCTTCAAATTTTACCAGCGGATAGCCTGAAAGATACTGATCGCGGTGGTTTACACCGGTTTTCAAAAATTCTGACCTTTTACGCCTCCTTTTGGGTCCCGAAGCTAGAAACCCTAATTTGTTCTGCATGCATATCAAATGATCTCCATTTGTCCTTGTTTCTGCTGCATTGCGATCAGCTCATGATTCTGAAGTGCTGGGAAGCGGCTGCCGGGATGCACTTGCTAAAAATAGTAAGTTCCCAAATGAGTGACCATCTCCGTTTGCATGTCACATCACTGCGAAGCTCTCGAAGAACCCATAAGGAATATGCAGACATGCAAAGAAAACCCTGACATGCAAACCCTAAAAAATAGCCTCGGAAGACTGAACTCTGAAAGTTGTCATCTCATTTTGCATGTTACACTGTCGCGAAGGTCTCTGAAAACCCAGAAGGAATATGCAGACATGCATTGAAAAATTCTTCGTTTAGGCCTTGAAATCTGCTCCGGAAGCTGAACTACTAAAGATAGTAAGTCCTCTGTTTCAGCTCAAATTTTGCACACGAGCAGCTTGACATGTTCTGAATGCAGTGTGACGATCGGAATTTCAAAAATGCTGACATAATGCCCTGAATTGCACACTTACTAAAAATAGTAAGTACTCAGAATCTGATGAAATTCTAGTGGAAGCTTGCTGGAAGCACACTGACAGCAATGTTAGTCTCTGATTTCAATTCATTCGCTTCATTTGACTTCGGACTGACCAAGAAAGTACAAACCCTAATTTCAGACTTGACCAAATTCATGTTTAAGCTCAATGCCCGATACATCCCCGAAAAGGCAGACATCAGAAAAGAGAGAGAGAGAGAGAGAGAGAGAGGAAAACCAAAGCCAAAAAGACCAGAATGGAGCAAAAATTAGGGGTCCCCATCTTGGATGGGGCAATGTGTGAAAAGGTCACAACAGGTCCTGGTTTGCAAAGAAGTACTTTTGAACCTTTTTCAGCATTTTCGTTTGACGAACAGGAAGAAGAATTAGACTTTGATAACTGATAGGGAAGCTGAAGGTTCTCACAGGAATCGTCTTAATGACAAAGACAGAAGCTAGAGATTTACTGAGAGGGATGGTGGCTGGACAAGAGCAAGTGGCGAACATCCTCTAGCAGCTTAGTACCAATGTTCAGAATTTGAGCATTCAGAGAAGGCCGAATCGGGATCCAGATCAGGAAGGTAGTGTACATGGAGATAGACAGAGGATAGTTACTCCAGTACGCACCTATGGCAGGCCTACTCGGCCAACATTTATCAGAAATGATCCTGTTGAGGAGAATGTGGCTAATAGGTGATGTGAATTTTGCAAATAACATCATGACACAACATGATGAGTGGGATGCTTTGCCCCAAAGAGTTAAGGATCACCTTAACTTCGACAGATTTCTGAGGCAGAAAAGAGAGCATGGTAGAAACTGGACAGATAGGAGGCCTGAAAACAGGTATAATGATCTAAGGCAGGCTACCGACAAACTTACTTTAACTAATTTTGATGGCAGTGGCAAAGTCACAACTCGAGCCTGGGTGAGCAAACTAGACACTTTTTTGACACTACGTCCAATGGCAGAAGAGGATGCCATAAGGTTTGCAACACTTCACCTAGATGGTGTGGCACATGACTGGTGGCACCATGGCATGGTCACACTCCATCATGATAGGATCACTTCTTACCAGGAATTCACTGATAGATTGGTTGAGAGGTTTGACAGGCGTGATCCAGAACTTTACTTCACAGACCTTGCTCAATTGAAGCAGATGGGTAGTTTGGAGTCTTATATTGGTGAGTTTCAGAAGCTCTCGGTTATGGTTACCAAAATCTCAGAGAGCAGACTTGTCATTCTATTTGTAGAAGGTCTCCATGAGCCAATGAAAGGTTGGATCAAGGCATTTGATCCACCTACCTTGCACGAAGCTATGAGAAAAGCTCGTAGCATGGAACTTACAGCTTCACGTGGTAAGTTCACTTCAAATGTAGAAGCATCTACATCCTATATTGATAGCCATTCAAAACCTAAGGAATCAGAAAAAGTTGATGAAAAGAGGAAGTTTGCAGCTCCTTTGGACCGAGAGACAATAAATGATTTGCATAGGAGGAAGCTATGTTTCTATTGCAAAGCTCCTTATGACCAAAACCACAATTGTCCTCTTAAGCCTAAGGGTACAAATAGACAAATGGAGTGGTTTTATGAGGGTGATGACATTGCTGATTTAACGGACCAGCAAGCTGGTTTTAAGGATGGGAGTATGCGATCTATCATTCTCGTCAATGCAAAAGGTGAGAAGATAGAACAAAAGATTCTAGAGGAGGAGGAGCATGAGATGATTCAGGAGGATTATCATTTTGCTTCTAGTCCCATGGGATCAGAGGTGTTTGATTGGGATCAGTACAGTTATGAGGCTCTGTTTGTACAAAATCCTCTTTATGAGGCGGATGCTACATCTTCTTGTGATAATCCGCTCTTTAAGGTGGATGTTGATTCTACTCTTGACCCTGATTTAGGGGTGAGCTTTGATCATAGTATCGGAGATTCCGTCAGTGCATCGGGATTTCAGACAGAGCTCGTTGAGGAGATTCCCAGTGTGTACATGGTCAGGAGTCTACACAGTTTCACTTTCAGTCATCATGTACATGACCTATTTCAGATGCACAATTCTGGAATGCCCGTGTTAGACATGCTGGATGATAGCATATCTCGTGCAGTTTTAGAGAGCAGGTGTTGTCAGCGGTTTGACTTGCCTTCTCATGAGTTCCTCTCTCCTGTGATAGATGGTGTTGAGATGGACAGGGTACAGCATGATGATCCAACTGATCAGATTTGGGAGTTACAGGAGACAGTTGATGACAGTAGGGACATTTCACAGCACTATCCTTGGGATCCTGGTGGAGTGGTTGATTCTTTGCTGTTGAGATTGCTTGCGGACAAGCAATTTCCGGGAGGGCGGACTGCAATGTCCACTTTTTCGGCATGATCATGTTTGATGGTGGTTAGCCTATTACTCAGACTCTCGTAGGCTAACAGGTTGGGTTAGAGGGTCAATGGCATTATTTGATGAGTTTTGTCGTTCTCAGTTCAGAGTTCAGTGATTGGCTCAGAGCAGGCCCTGGTAGTTCAGGAGTTGACAGCTTTTGACGGCACAAAATTCTATGGAGATTTGTGGAAGTTATGCTTATTTAAGTGATTTAAGTTATTAATTAACTTATTATTTTATTACAAAGTCAAATTGACTTTATCCCTTTTATATCACTTAAATATTCATAAAAAGGGTGATTTAAAATTAAATCACTTAATCATTTAAGTGGGCGCCAAATATTAAGTTCATAACTATTGAAAAGGACTTAATAATATTTTAAAAGATTTAAATGATGGAAAAGGGCGTATCTTCTTGGAAATGGGTGCCTATTTGATATAAGGCATTTTGGGCAATGAGAACATCATTCTTGATTAGTTCAACTTTGCCTTGGGTTTTCTTCTGTACTTTTACCTGTGATCAGGGTTTTGAGCAATCTTCCATTGGAGAACGATATCTCTTCAATGTTGAGCACTTTTGAGACTGTGAGAGACCAGTCGAATTTGTGCAATTGAGAGAGCTTCATACAGAGGTTCTACTGTGCTTTATCAGAGTTTTGTTGAGTTCTTTATCAGAGACAGGAGGGTTTGTGGAGATGGCCACCTTCTTTCATCATGGCAGGCATTTGACATCATGGTCGTACCTTTAGAGTTGAGATTTGGGCTTTTGCTTGAAGTGTGTGGCTATCTGTGCAAGGGCGTTTGGGTTTTCTAGGAGAAACGCCTTCCAGTTTGAGGGTTTCTCTTCACCTTTCTTGGTGTCTGGCATATTCTTCTCATTTGCCTCAGTTTCTGGGCTGGATTTCACTTTCTGTAGCTTCCTACATTGGATTTTGCCAGATTTCTCCATCTTGACTGGCAAACTGGACTTCATTTCTTAAATAAATAATCTGGGAGCCTTCGGGTATGTTTATGAGTTATGAATCCATTGTTGAGCTTATTTATTACCTTCTGTAATTTCAATTCGCTTAAATTAGCTCAGATTTACATTTTATAAGCATTTATGTTGTGCGCCCCTTCTATTTCTCTCTAGAAACTCTTCTCTAAAAAATGTAAAACACAAAAAAGATAAATAAAAGACAGGGGTTTGAGTTGTGAGCCAGCAAGGCTCATCACATCTAGTTTGAGTCAATTGTCCTTGGTCACAAATGCCTTAATCACCTACAAATATCAAATTGCTTGTCAATATTGTTACATCCCAAATTGTGACGTTACAATTTACAATCATTAGATAGAGTAAATGTGAATTCTAGAGGTGAATTAATGATGCTTGAACCTTGTTTTCAATATGAATGATGTTTCATTTGATGTTATTCTTGGTGAAATATTGCATAAAGGAGAATAGAAGGTTATTGATTTATGAATAATCTAACTTTTGAAATGTTTCATGTATTCTGCTTTGTTATGAGCATATGACTGCCGATGTCATGTCATGGTGTGCAGGTATGAAGACTGATCCTCCGGACAGAGGAGAGATGTCACTCGGGGAGGAACTTGGTCGGGTAAGCAGTAACGAGTACCAAATGAGCATACACACACGTCAGTATAGGTTCAGAGAAACCAAGTCAGTTATGTTGGTCTAGATAAGTCATCCTTAGGCTTGGAGTTATGTTTACTTCTTTATGCTTTGAAAAGTGATGGTTATTTATTTGTCTAACTTACTGTGCTTTGACCCTTGTGTGGTAAACGTGAATGGATATACGTTAAAAGGTCAAGTGAGTATGTGTATACGTGTACGAGTATCCATATGAATATACATGTCAAATACATACATATGACTCGACAAATGGATATGCCCATATGTACGTAATGACATGATATACATACATTTATGTGTATACTGCGTACAAAGAAATACATACTAATAATAATATTATATTATTATTCCCTGTTGACTTTATGTAAATATATATATTTATATATAAATATCAGGTTGCTGACTGGCTCTCGATACATTTATATATTTGTTAAATATATATTTAAGCAATTAAATATTAACACATAAGAAATGTATAAATAATAATAAATTTATATATTTTATTAATTAAATGTGTTAATATTAAATTAATATTTATTTATATATAAATACGTTTATATAAAAATAAATATTAATGTTTAAATTAACACAATAATAAATAAAGTATATAAATAGAAATTCGCATTTTGTGAAAAGGATAGAAATTCGCATTTTATTATTTTGAAAGCAAAAGTAAGTTTGATAGCCGTATGAATCATTTAAATTTTTCAAAATACAAGGCAAAAGTGGAAAAAGTCGAACTTATGAAATAAATAGAAAAAAATAAATGAAATGAAGAACTTGTCGTGAAAATGGCAGAACTCCTGCACAGCTGGGAATGGGAGAAGACAATGTCAAGGGTTTAAACCAGAAAATAGCGATTAAAAGCTGAGCTGGGTCGATTTATAACTTAACCTAAAACGCAGCAAAAATATCATGAAGAATTCTGACGCCTGGCAGAAAAACGTGACTGTGAATTTCGTTTTGCTTTCAAGTTGAAAGTTTCTTCGAATTGCTGGCTGTAAAGGAGTCGATTCATCTTAAAAGATCATGACTAAAGGATTGGATGCATGGCAGGTATCACTTTGACTGAGTAAATAGTGAAATTTGTCAATAAGCATGCCCAGAAATGGGGAAATCGTTTTAACTGCGGCCTATAAATACTTCACAAACTTCCATTCGAAATCATTCTGGTGCTTTCTCATTTGTGACGTTTTGAGAGAACTTATATCTGCTCAATTCATCTTAAACAGATTGAACAATCCGAGTTTATCATTCTTATTTGAACTTCCATAATCATTTCCTGATTTGGTTATATTATTCTGTATTGCTGAGTTTGGAAGAGACTGTGAATCTTTACCAGCAATTACCAGTTACTGTGGCCATCCATGTTTGAGCTGTGAGTGAGCTTTATTATTGCTGAGAGAAGCCTTTCATAATTTCTGAGATCATATATCACCATTCGCTGAGAGAACATCCCCTGTTATTATCTTCACCAATTCTGAGTACACAGTAAGAAGTTGAGATTACTTTTCATTTGTAGCAAAGTGATTAATTTCTGAGAAAGAATTTGAGACTGGTCTGAGAGATCTGGAAGTCTTTTGGCTGGAGGCTATAGGTGTAGCAAATTCTCACTAGATCAACACCGGTGGAAAGCTCTTGCCAGGCATGTTAACTCTTTTACCTTTTTCATGAAGTTGCTATTCTTCTTTGGTCTAGAAGAGTTTACAAATAAAGTCCACTTTCATTGAAACATAATAGGAAAAGAAGGTCGTTCTTTATGGTATACTTGGAAAGGATTTCTAGAGGATTGCCCTAATTATAGAAATGTTGTTGAACCATTAAACAAGTGGAAAATTTGTGAAATAGGAAGGCTAACTCATGTTCTATACTAATAACTCTTGCATTAATTAGTAAACGGATTTATTGTTCCATTGAAGAGTAAATTATATTAATCAGTAGACGTATTTACTGATCTATTGAAGAGAAAATTGCAATTATTTGTATTGACTCCATATAAGGAGTGTATGTTTGCATATAGCTATTTAAATACTAAGGAATGAAATGAGGGTATTTAATAGGTTACCGATCACAACTAGTTGAAGATTAACTTAGTCAAGTTATTAAAAGCTCCTAGGATGAGAAAGTCCCGCATAAGGGAGATAGTTGTGAGTACTTGTTAATTTGTTCTCCTTTCTAGTAGTTAACTTGAAGTAGGACGTCTAGGGTACGTACTACCCCGATAGACCAACCTACGCGTAGTGTAAGAATGCCTTAATGCAAATCGGCCCTGAGTAGTGCATATGATAAATGACTTTCATTCGAAGTACTGAATGATAATACTTTGGCCAAAGTAGTGTAAGGAACCATTTAGTTGTAGTACTACACTGTCAGTTCACCGTGATCCCGAAATACATCCTAGTTCGAGAATTGCCGATTGCACGGAATCTAGCTTTGTAGGATCACAACACTATGCTCAGTTGGTAATCGTTAAAGGATACCCTACCAATCTCTTCTTCGAAGGGAGGGCCATCTATCTAACGATAGGTGTGCGGGGGACCGCATTATAAGTCCGTGGTTGGCGGAAAAGCGCCCGAGTGATGTTTCTCCTCCTCAGCAAGCGGCCGATGTTCCAAGATTTGAAAGGACGGACTCCTGGACCTTCTTACTACTATTTGTTCTAAAGCTCATTGGAGCTATGTTAGTTAAGGTACGTATTCTTGTTTCATGTACTTATGAAGTTATTATATTGAAATGGAATCTTTGTTGTATATTAATATGGCAACTTGTTCATGTTTTGTCAATAAAGAAAAAGAAAGATTCTATTGCAATGACATGATTAACACATTTACATACTTGTAGGATGTAAATTATGAAAATTTTAATTTTACCGAAGGGTCGGGTTGTTACAAATATCAAGTCATTGATTTTCATTTGTAGTTGCAAAATGTCGAAACCACAAGTTTTCTACACCAAATTGTCGCAACTACTCATCTTGAAGAATGTTGTACCTAATCAATTTTAAGTGCTTGAAGGAAAGATCATTCATCATTTCATTCAATACCCTAGAGGTAATTGCACAATTTAATTGGGATTCACAGAAACAATTAAATATGGAGCTCCATTTGAGCTAGGATAAAATCGTTTTACAAGGATGATTATGTCTCCATTGCGCACAATGTGGCAACTTTTTGGGAAGAATTCCTTTCCATTTGATATATTAAAATTTTATTATTTTTCTCATTTCATTGAAGAATTGTAGGAATATTTCAGAAATTTGTGTCTAACTTTCTCTCATAAATTGAAAGTTTTTCTTATGTTAATTTGTAATCATTCTTTGATGATTCTCTACTATGCATTGTTGCATCTAGGTTATAGGAATTGAAAGAATATTATTAGACTTTGAGCTATTATATCCTTTCTTGATTATATATTCGTCTGTCTAATGTGTGATCAATTTCTCATTTTTCTTGCATGTCGAAAAGGAGTAGTCACAAATCTCATAAGTTATTTTTGTGGGCACAAACTGTTAAACGTTGTGTCATTATTCGTTTCAGCTCACTTTTAGTTAAGTCTATTCTTGAGAAGTCTGTGATTTTTGTATGTCTCTCATCCAGGGTTTCGCTTTGTATCTTTTTCTTTTTGTGTGCATTTCTTGCTTTTTGGTTAAAACCATTCCCCCAAAAATTTCAAATTAATATCATATGAGGGAGCTGCCCCTCTCAATTATAGAGGAAGATCGCTAATCCAATAGTGATCTTTCCAACTGTTGGAAAATTTTTTGCTACCCATTGGGCAAGTCCGCTCTGTTTGCAACAAAATATTGCAGTGACGAATCTGTTTACCAACACCCTGCATCATCATCTCCACCTGTGGATGTTAGGAATAAATTTTCTTGCGATGAGTGCCTGTTAAGATGTGAAGGAGATATTACCTATTCCTTAGAGGTTCTAGGCAATTTTCTTGTTGTTGGGCTAGAAGGTGCTTGTCCAAAGGTCACTTCTTTGGTTATTGCTCATCTCATTTTCTATGTTGGGACCTATTGAGATGCACCTCTTCAGGGAGGCCTTGAACTTGTTGCTTTCTTTCAAAACCATATTGCAATAGGGCAACACTAGTCAATGGTTGGGCAAGTGCATATGATGCTATCTATTCCAACTTTGGTTCTTCTTGTATTGTTGGCTACTTCCCTTGGAAGCCTATAGGATTGATTATGTCTCCTCCTTATTGCATAGAGAGCTACACAGGTCATCAACATAACTTCAAAACTTCGATTTAAATGTGTAATTAAATTAAATACTTTTTAAAGTTTAAAATAAAATATTCAATTTGAATTTTAAATTGAAGTTTTGAGGTTATGTTGATGATCTTTGTAGCTCTTTGTGTAAAGAGATTAATGAAGACTATCCTTGCAATCATCTCTCCTTTAGGCTTCTTTGAATATGATGAGTCTAGCCATGTTGGACTCATAAACATTTGTTTCAAAGAAGTCAACAAACCAGTAATGCTTTGCAATGTTACAAAGATCATTCAAAAATTGTGACACCCAACCGCACCAGCTCTTTCCCTTTTTGGTGATCTCTCATCAAACTAAGAACCTGTTATCACCTGAAATATGCACCTTGTTGAATCTTGAATCCAGTTATCCTATGAAACATGGGATGACCTCTCGAGTTGTCGGACTCGCGAAACTCGGGGTCGACCTCCAATTAAAGGGCGGCTTCCCCTTGGTAAATCACCTGAAACCTAACTCTAACTAAAGAACTTTGCTGGGAAAAGAGATGAGAAAGAGCTGATAACCTGAATCTAAAATGAAAAATGAAGGTGATACACCAAATAGAGCAGATTTCTACTTCCTTTCAACAACACAACTTATGAATCTCAATCTAAAGCTTCACACAGTAATTTGCAACAGTAATTTAAAGGTAAACTTAGAACAGCGGCAATCAAGGAGTCATAGAACTCACAATAATACCTACTTTCATACACAGAGAAAATTGAAACAAATAAAGGAAAAATACTGATCTTTGATTCACTAAAGGCTGCTACAATGACTTTTCTAGAAAAAAAGTAAAATATTACATCACAAGCATACAATCAACTATTATTTCAAAGTGAAATAAGGTTGAAGATGCAATCAATGAAGAAAATTACAGAAGTAAAGACCTGATTTTGAATGAAAAAATTAAAGGACTGAATGTCCCTTTGTCACAATAAACTTTTTTAATGCTTTGCAACAAACAGGTCTCTTATTTATAGATTTTGAGAGCCTAAATTCAAAAAGTCATGTTGACTATAGATATTTTTCCTATGAGTTGTCATCCTTATCCTTTGTGGATAAGATTTACCTTTTTTCTTTATGAGTTGTCAATCTTATCCTCTATGGATAAGATATTTGTAATCCTTATCCTCCGTATTGTCATCCTTATCCTCTATAGATAAGATATTTGTAATCTTATATCCTTTGTGGATAAGATATTTTGCATTCCTTATCCTTTGTGGATAAGATATTTTACAATCCTTATCCTTTGACTTTGACTTTCTTGAAGTTAGTGAACCCCTCTATTATTTTTGCATGCTTTGCTGATTTCATACAAAAAAAATCACTCTCCTCTCTTCTCTTTTTTTTTGTTTCTGATTTTTCAAAAAAAAAGACAACAGAACCCAAGGGTGATTACAAATAAATTTGTTATTTTCTTGCATCTTCTATAACCGGTCTCACTCAATTAATTTTTCATATGTCCTTCAAAAGAAGGTCAAGGCAATGTGAAGCATAAGAGATCTAAAAGGGTGACTAATGCCTCTCCTAGAGCAATCTCCCATCCGCCACATGCACTACTACATTGTTAGTTATAATTTGCACTACATTCTCTATTCCCACCTATAAGACAACTTTCTTCAACATTAGACTCAAAGTTTCTGCATTTTTTACTTTGTTAGAGGCATCAACTAACTTCAAAAAAAATACCTGACCATAAAAGCCACCAAAAATTTGATAAGGGTGTAGTTCTTTCCATCCATCCACCCATTGGAAAGAATAGTGCAGCCATACTTTCGCCATTGCTTCTTTTGTTCTTCCACAACTAACTTTGCATCTTCAACAGGATCCACGTGCAACTTTCCACTTAAGTCTTTTCTAGAGGGTGATTTGTATCCTTTTCCTAAAACTGCCAATGCAATTATTGAATTCTCCTAGTACAAGTTGTTTTCCTGAAGTAAAAATTATTGAAATACCAAAAACTAGCACATGCCTCATCTACTTCTTGGTGCACCTCATTGTTCCAGCCTATACCTTCCAATGACGATTGTGCTGCAAGTATGTTTTGAGGCACAAACAATAAATGTGGTGTATGCGTAGGCACTATACTTGAAGTAAATGAGGTGGATGCCGATGTTCCTTTTATGCATGGACCACAAACGGAGCCCCCCTATGCCTTCAAATGTCCTATCTTCATTTGTTTGTACTTGCAATTGAAGACCATGAGAACTAGTTATGGGTTCTGCTATGGCTACTCTTGTCTTCTCCCTTTGTAGTTTTTTCTCGTCCATCAATGCAAGGTGTGCATTCATCTCTCGTTTTACATCTATGGTTTTTTCACAAGGCTTGGCATCACGATGAGTAATTCCTACAAGATGTTATTTGAGGTGATTGATGCCTCCATGATAAATGTTTTGGAATCTTATGCAAATGAATGTCCCAAGTGTCGATCCCTATACAACATATTTCCAAGCGGCATCTTTGGCTCCAAGGGGACGAGTTCCAATAATTGGTATCAAATGGGCAGAAGATGAGCTTGATGCAAAGTGGGATGCTGATCCAGAGGACAAGGGTTTTCTATTTTCCACTGTATCTAAGCTACAAGTACAAAGTACAACATATTTAATTTTTAAATACATAAAAAGTCAACATAAATTACTATAAATCAGCATAAATTCAATATAACCTAATGATTTTATTCCCAAAAAAAGAATAAATCAAAAAAATATTGTTTATAGAGAAAAAAGATGATTTCATTCGAAAAAAAACAATATAAATGAACAAAAAAGTGCTCATAAATTCAATTTTTTGGAAGTAAAACCATAAAAACTATGAAATTATGAATTGTTTACAATCTACATGCTAGATTTTAGTAGCTAAAACGAACTTAAATGCTTGAATTTTTTTTACTAACTTGGCCTTGAAATTCTTCAAATCTGTTTTTTAAATTTGCCCAAAAGTCCTTGCAATTAGCTCAAACATATACAAGAATGCTGTGAGGAGTGTGTTGGCTTTTATAAGCAAAAAAACTGCAAATTTTTAGTTTTTAGTTTTTTTTTTCCTGTCATAGTCACATCCTGCACTACCACATACAGCAAGTTTTTCCCATGGATTCACCAAGTTTATGGTGAAAAATCACAAAAAATAGGCAAATGCTCACCGAAAAAATTCTGCAAGTTTTTTGGCAAGTTACTCACCAAGCAAAAAGAGTGGCAAGTACTCTCTAAGTCTATCATTAGAGTTATATATAATTATTAATTTGCTAAAATTAAAAATGTGAAATATATAATATTAAAAAAATAATAAATATTAAATATTGAAACATTAATGAAAATGAAAAATCGTATCAATATTATGTGCATTGCTTTCTTTGAATTGTTTCTCCATTCAGATTGTTCAATAATATTTGTAACTATAAAGGCCATATATGAGTAGCAATTTACTTACAAAAAATAAATCTCTTTTGGAGCTTATTAAAACAAGTGTATCATAATATGTTTGAAAAAATAATGGTGTGTTAAAATGGGAGATAGTATGCATTTGTGAATAATGGTTGTTGGTCACTAATAGGCAAATCTATGAGGGTTCCCTGCAAATTTTTCGCTGCTCCTGTGTTTGTTGCAAAATGAATAAATCTCACAATGCTTTTTAGGGGTTTATTTTTCATTTTTTAATTTGTATATTTTTGGGGGGTGAAGATGGTGCGAGTTAAGGCTTTTGACATGAGAGACAAGAAGAAACATGAAAAGGACATTTCCTACAATAAGGGATTTCTCCTTACCCATTACCAAGTCATTTTTTATTTTCAAAGTTTTAGTTAACGAAGCCTTTGGTCAAGGTTCTATGTTTGGCTGAAGGGTTATCTAAATGAAGCCATGGATAAGGCCAAGGAGGCCTTATTGAATTACTATGGTGTAAACAAAAGAATCTATGAAGTCATTTAGAAAATTATTTATCGCAAATGGACCAACCAACTCTTACAACCAATACATTCCATGGAATACTACTTAAAACCCAAAATTTTCTTAACTGATTCATTTAAGGCTAAGTTACCGGTTCGGGTTCGGGGACGGGTGCGGGTACGAGAACCCGGTACGTGGGTACGTGAAAATTTTTTTTAGGGGTTTGGGTATGTATGGGTACGTGTGTGTATATGTATATACTATATACACAAAAAAAAAAAAGAAGAGAAATATACAGAATTGTAAAACTAAATCATTTCATAGTATGATACTTGATCATTGATCAATGCCAAATGCCAAAGATAAATATTCACGATCATTGATCATTGATCGAGCAAGATTCATCATACATTTACCCTGGCAAACACATTCCCAGGTCTGAGATATTTATAAACTCATTGTATTACTTGTAACTGCTGTTCATTCTATTATCTGGTGTTATAAATCAATGTATTTGCTGCTACAAATAGACTGTGAGAAGTTGTAAAAGATTATAACCTTGTCTCAGATTGAGTACAGACTTTCTTCTATCTGCTGTTAATTTTCTGAGGATTAACTTCATACATCAGCTCTAAACATAACACAGGAAGTTCTTGCAATAAGTCTGAATATGTATTTCTGAATATGCTTGGTAAACTCAGTCCAATATTGAGTAGTATGTTTCAGATTTGGGTTATCAGATTTACTGTTAGTATCTATGGAGTGGATAGTAATGTTGTAATGCTGATTATCTGTTGTACTATTATCTACTGCAAATTTTTGAGGTTGCTGTCAATTCTGGTCGTTGTATGTAATGTATCTGCTGCAAATATAAGCTCAGTTTGTATTGCTGTGGTCTGGCATAGTTTTCGAATATTGTGATCTGCTCTTTGTTGGTTATTCTGAGTATGTACAGGTCTGATATTAATTTTTGAGTAGGTATCTATTGTGTATCAATCATATTTGAAAGTTGGAATGGCTTAGTATTGATTCCCAGATTTGCCTCTGCATTACACATTGAATTATCACAATGGAAATCATCACTATGAAATGAAATGATCAATGATCAAGTATCATACTATGAAATGATCTGCATAGAGAGAACAACACCCAAAGAAAACCTTTAGAGATACAATTCTAGATGAGTTATAGGTCTACAAGGCTGTGGAGGGAAGCCTCTTGTTTTCATTTGTATGCATTTGAAGGAGGACAATCCAATAGCTAAGTTAAAGTAATTAAGCCCTTTAATCACACACTTCTTTGATAAGTGTAATTTTATCTTAATACTACAAATTTTTACTTAATATTTATAATGTTTCAAATGTATTATTTGTAATTTGTGGTGAGCAGAATATGGTGTTTGAACATCAATTCTTCACTGGCTGGCCATCTGTGTTTTGTGCCATCCCTATGGAACTTATAGATGTGAATCCAATTAGAGCCTTTTTGAGAGAATTCGCACCAAGAATTGAAACAAATTGGCCCAAGCATGCCTCAATGACCTTGTCTTCATCCAATACAACCTTCGCCTTCACCATAAAGTTAGAGGGCAAGGAGTCTCATGATGCCATTGACTTAAGACACTGATCAATATTCAAACTGGAATGCCAAATATATGGGTGTAATGTTCCCTGACAAAGATCTTGCTGAATTGGAGAGAGAAGCAGCAGAAAGACAACATACTTGAGGTTTATTCATTCTCGGGGAGAATGAACCAGATTTATCTTCTAGTTTGAACCTGCATGTTACTGGGAAGGGGAAGAAGAAGTTGTAAACTGTGGTTGTAGAATTACTAATATTTGAAATTTTGAATTTTGACATTTTTTGAAAGATATGAATCATATAACCTTAATCACACACATGCAACCTAACTACATGAATCTAAGTGAGTGTGGGTATCAATACCATCATGACAAGTTACCTCCACCGGTTAGAACCTATTCATATGATACTCTCTTTCCAATCTAACAGAATGTCAATAGTCCCTCATGCACTTATGGAACATAACATATAATTAGTCATCACCATCATAATTATTCTTAATCATACTTTAAAGGACACTTAACATAAGCATACTATCCTACTTAATTGTTTGCTATTAAACAATTAATACACAATAATTCAATAATTAAGATAGGCTAATTAAACGGATGTGACATTAGACACCTAACCATTAAAGAAAAGAATAACCAAAGTGATGTAATTAAGAAGCCAAGATGAAAGCTCAAGAAGGTTTCCAGTAAAATGAACAATAACATGGAATTAGACACCTAACCATTAAAGAAAAGAATAACCAAAGTGATGTAATTAGAAGCCAAGATGAAAGCTCAAGAAGGTTTCCAGTAAAATAAACAATAACATGGAAAATTATGATAAACTTACCAACTCCAAATGTATATGCAGTAAGAAGAAATATTTGTTGTCCAATGGCATTCCTTGCAAGCACTATGGATGCCAACGGAGGGAAAACTCTGGTTATACACCAAATAAATAAAGCATAGGTCAGAACAAAAATCGACTGGTCTTTCAGTTTACTTATCTACCAAAGCATTCAAGTGCAAGCTTTTACTTGTTTCATTGATTGGATCCCAAATAATCAAGAGAGCATATGCACCTTAAGAAGCGTAAAACCAATATAAGTTGTGGAATAGCATCGTCTTGTTTCCATTGACTGCAAGAAAAGAAAATCAATTTCAGGTACTTCACTTTTTCTTGACAATATTTAGCAAAGGTGAGTTTATTGAAATTTCATATCCAGGAAGTATTATGATGAACCTCCATATTATGAGAAAGGGAAGAGCACTGATCAGGTCAATTATGCCTGTAAATGATACGATATAGTAAAGTCGAACAGGTGCACTGCCACAAAAAGGGAAACAGACATCATTTCTTCCATATGACAAATCTTTTTAATACAAAGGTTTACAATTCTGTGAATATATAATCCTGGTTATTCAGTGGACACAAAAGTAGCACACAAGTAAAATTCCATGACTCACATGTAGAGTTTCACTAAGTAGTCCACCACAAAGAAAGAAGCACATGTGATCCTTAAGACTTTAATAGAATGATGAAACTCTGAAGTGTATCTGTCAGAAATCACTGAAATCAAGTCCCTACGAATAACAAAAGTATGTAAAGAATAAATACTGCTCAAGGTTAACTTATTTTTTTTCCTGATATCCAATAATGCCTTGATGAAAGATATGTGCATTAGACCAGAATTTTCTAAAAGTTTAAAAACACATACGTTGACCTCACATAAAGGGCAATAAGTATGAGAGCTGCCAAAGATTCCACCTGCACAAAATCCCACAAGCATGTTAAACTGGAAATGACAATAGAAGCTTATCCTCAATATATAATCCAATGATTATAATGCAAGTATAAGATATCTAAAGTCAATAGAAAGAAACTAGAATCAATAAAATCCTGACACTGACCCACATAAGGAGAGGACTCCATTTTCCACCTCGAATGGCAGCACGAAATTTAATTGTTGGCACTACTTTTCCATAGAGATAAGAATCATGGTAATTGGACAGGACGTCCTACATCCCAAAGCCAAATGTACTAAAATAGTAAAATATAGGAGATTATTTGCAACAGACATAAAGAAGTGCAGGTTGGTTCAAAAAATACCTCATTTGCATGTATGATCTTATCCTTTCTTCGTTTCTTCAGCTTCAGAAACCTTTTAATACTCAAGTTTCCAATATCAGATTCTATTCTCCTCTGCTGAGGGTTAAAGTCAGGCTGTTGTATTGGTTCCTTCTCTTCATTTTCAACAACTGGAAGGCATTGACCACTAGGAGATATAAGCAGCGTTTGGGAACAGGTAAATTTCTTATCACTAGAAGAATTATGTCCCTCAGTTTGTTCAACTGTTGGCTCATCTAGGGTTTGAACACACACTTCTAACGAATTCTCATCCTTGAGGCTTCCAAGTTTTCTACCACCAAAAGAAGAGCAAGTCAGAGCTAAATACGTTTCACATAAACCATCTTTTAGCTCAAATGGATAAAATTTTGAATTGCTAAATATATACATCAATGATCAACCAATTAGGCAATGGGAGTTTAAGTTCAATACCATTGTCAAAAAATATCAAAAAGGAGGGGAAACAGTAAAGATGCAAAGCAATGACATTCATAAGCCACACTAATTAGTTTGATTCACAATTATTCAACAGATTGTGCTATATAAAGTATGCTAAATACATGAGAACTCCTTATATTTGACGGAGAAAATGGAAAAATTCAGCTAAAATAAATAACCAGTTAGAAGAAATGCAGAAAATTATAATTTATCATGGAAGCTGAGAGTAGGGGTAACGGTGCATATCCTTTGCACTATCCATTGCAGGCTGCTGGCCTATCTGGCAGTTGCTTGTTGGTTGTGATTAATGTTTCCCTGACTAACATTCTATTTCTCTCTTTTGAAGAACTCTATATCAAGCTTTTGCATCTAGGTAGTGTTCAAGTGATGCAATAGTTGGCATTCTGAGTGGTGTAATTATGGGAAGAGAGATGGTAACCACTATCTTCTTTATCCAAGAGTTAGCTAGCCTACAAAAGTGAAAAATAAAGGAGAAGATTGTTATATTTGTTGATGTAAACAGCCGCGGGCCTCTTACTTCCAGCCATGATTTTATCAAGCAATAAATAAAATATAGCCTAACGGCTATTTAATTTATTGGAGACACCACTAGTGAAGAGGCGCTTCACTTAATATTAATTTATATTCATTGTATGAGGCCGACTTCATATTGGGAGTCGCCACCTTTGTATGAGTTACAATCTTTCATATATGGACAGACTTTGTGTTATGAAAGGACGTGATTTATGGAGGCTCTCTCTTCGACTTGTATATATAAGAGATGTTGTTTAGTTGATCATCATTCATTCATTCATAGTTCAATTTTAAGAGAAGTGTGAGTTTATCAAGGAGGTCGATATTGTGTCTTCAAGAAGATCGATATTATTATCAGCAAGGTGTTAGATTCTATCTTGTGCTTGCATCAAAGTGTGGTGCTGATATTCAGCTTGTATTTGGCCTCATTGTAAAAGCGAATTGGCTTCATTATTCAATATATAAGAGATATATTGTTGCTGGGTTTTTCTCCCTCAAGTTGGAGGGTTTTCCCAGGGTATATGCTGTGTCAAATTGTTTAAAATTGCTCTATATCTGCTTATTTAATTTCTGATCCTAAAACTAACAATATTCTCAATGAACCAAGGGGTTTTCAGCAAGGAGATGCCCTGCTGGTTACCCCAAAGGCAAAAACATGTATAATAGAGACATTGATAAGAGAGCACTAATGTGTCAGTTTTTAGGCATCCATCTGTAGGTAAAGACCATGTGGAAGTGGATTCTAGAAAACTACAGACTGTAAAAGGGTGCAGTATGGCCCAAATCCAAAAGGATAAAGAGAAGAAAACAGGTGAATGAAAATAATTTGTGTTATGGTCGATGAAGGAAGCAAAAGTGAAACGTCCAATTTTATAGAAAATCAAATGAGTACACCATGGATTACAAATCCGGCAAGTACTCGCAGGTTTCAGGCCCACATGAGCAACTCCCACCTAAACTCATGACTTGATATCTGCAAAAAATTGCCGAGTCGTCTAAAAAAAATCGTCGAGTACCCTACAAAAACTCGCAGAATACCCTACAAAAACTCACCATAATTGTTACACCCTGATTGTATAGCTACTATTGCATAAGGCAATTGATTGTAATGATTGAATCAATGAGATGAATAAAACATGTTGTTTCTTGATATCAATATGAATGTGCCTCCATTTAATGATTGTCTCATATAAATGTTAGTTCTATTGATGTTATTCTTGATGAATGTTGCATGCAAAGTTATGGAGTAATGTTTATTCTAACTTTTGAGATGTTTTATGTATACTATTATGTTGTGAACATATGACTCCTGTTAGCGTGTCATTGAATCAAGTGTGCGAACCATTCATCCAGGCAGAGGGGAAATATCACTTGGGAGAGGAGATTGGTCGAGTAATCGGTAAAGTAAACCATCTGAGCATACACACACATCACTTAGATTGAGTAAGTTGAGTCAATTTGTGTTGGTTATAGGTAAGTCATCCGTAGCATGTATGTTTGTATTAGGAATCTTGTCTTCTTTTGTGAGCCTTATGAGTGATGTTTATCTATGTATCTGTCTTGTGATATTACGATCATTATGATGGTAATGTAAATAGATGTAAGTGAAACGGAAGTGGACATATATACATGTATATAGTATATAAACATATCCATATGTATATACACATTGATACAAACGTATGTTGGCAGATGGATATGCTCATACGGATGCATCAATGTGGTATACCTACACATACGTGTACATAGAGGTATATACAGTTATATACATGTATATATGCACACATCCTTTAATATGTGAATATTAATAATATTATTATTATTATTGCCTTTGAATCTACATATACACATGTATATATATACATAGATATATATATTGAGAGTACGTTGACTGGCTCGCAATATATATATTCATGGAATATATATGTAAATATATATACATTTATATATGTAAAAATATATCTATAAATATATAATTAAATATATATATTAATTAATTTGAAATGAATCGATATATCTCATAGTTAAGTCTTTAAATGAAGACTTTATTTCAAACTATGAAACCAAATGAATAAATCGAATAATGATTTATCAATCTTTTGAACTATGGGAACTGATTAAATAAATCAAATGGAAATATATCGACTCTTGGGTTTATGAAAATCAAATCAATGTCATTTTGAACTAAAGAGGAAATGCGAATTTATCTCATACGCCATCTGACTTTGGCTAATCTGAAATATTTGAGTTTAATTCTAAAACGCCATTGGTGGAAGCCACGCCTAGTAAACTCACGCGTTAGAATGAGAAAAACGTATGAAATCATTGACCAAGTCTAAATTGGAATTCATGGATGATTTTATGCAGCCTGGAAAAGAGGCGATGTGTATAGAATTTGCAAGAGACTTTGTCTCAGTTGTATGATTCACCCACCATATTACGAATTTGGCGCCACCTCTGTAACATTATTCCTGTAGGTGTTGATCCGAGAATTCCACCATGTGCAATTGAATCATTCTTCATTTTGTTGTCCCAGTTTGGAGGTCAACTCACCATTAAAATGCTGAGTATGAGTTTTGTTTGCTGACACCTTCAAGTTTGAAATAATCAAACACACAGAGGTGTTGATTCTCATGCCAATTCTGTAGGATTCTTTGAGTGGAAGTTCTCTATAAATAGGAGCTCAATTTCCCTCATTCGTATAATTATTCATCTTCATTTCTTCATTTGAGAATTCATTTCTATCTCTGCCGCCATTACTATATTTTCTGAGTTTAGCATTGTGAAATCCATTTTTGAGTTTAGCATTGTGAAAGCAATTTTTGAGTTGAGTTTATTATTCTGAGAGCACTTTCTGAGTTAATTACTTGAGACTGAGAGTTATTTTTTGTATGTGAACACTGAGATTCATTGAGCAATTCAATTGTTGTATTCTTCATCTTTGAGAGGGCATATTCTACCCAAGGAATCTGTCATTTACTGGAGAGAATATCTGAGAGGAAAGTGGGGAAATCAACATTCATTGAAGAGTTGGAATAAGGTCTGGAATAGCAGCTCTATCATCTTGTTTGGGAAAAGCGTAATCAGACATGAGATATTCTTCTACTAATTGTTCTAGTTATTCATTTAACACTTCCTGATTGGTATTATCCATCTATAAATAGGAAAAGAGTTATTTCCTGAATGTTTTCTGCTGTCTAGGCATAGAAAGAGAATTGTTTGCTGAACTGCATTTCTGTTGTGTATAGAATGTGAGTTGTTTTTATGAATTGCATATCTGCTTGCACCTAGGGAGTAAATTGTATAAAGAACAAAGATGCATACTAGTGTGAATTACATTAATTGTATGATCTCCATATAAGGAGAATATGGCTGTAATAGTTACTATATACTAGGACCAAGATGAGAACAAGAGTCAAGTAAATTCTATCAACTTAAGTTATTAGGTTAACTAAGATAAGCTTGAGTTACTCCTAGGATAAAGATTTCCAGTATAGTAGGGGAATTTGTAAGTTACTTGTTATGTTGTTTCATTTCTAGTAGTTTAGTTTGTTGTAGGATGTCTGGGGTGACGGATTCACCCATTGAAGGACAAAACCTACGGGTAGTGTAAGGAAGCCTTAAGTCAAATCGATCCTAACTAGTGCATGTGATAGATGACTTCATTCGAAATATTGAATGAGAATACTTTGGCCAGAGTAGTGAAATGTACAACATCCACTTAGATGTGAGTTAGTTGAGACTACACTGTCAGTTCACTGTGATCTCATATTACATACTAGTTCAAGAGTTGTCGGATGCACAAGACCTAGTTATGTAGGGCACAACACTATGCTCAGTTGGTAATCGTTAACAGATACCCTACCAATCTCTTCATTCGAAGGGAGGGCCATCTATTGAATAATGGATGTGCGGGGGACTGCATTATAAGTTCGTGGTTGGCGGAAAAGCGCCCGAGTGATGTTTCTCCTCCACAGCAAGCGGCCGATGTACCAAGATTTGAAAGGACAGATTCTTGGACCTTCTTACTACTATTTGTTCAAAAGCTTATGAGCTATGTATGTATCTTGTGCTTTATTACTTTGTTGATTTCTTTGAAAAGAAAAAGGTTAAAAGTTGAATTATGTTGTAACATGTTTTCAAATTGAAAGGAAATTTTTTATTGGAATGGCATTGTCTTTACTTATTGCTGTTAAATTATGAAATTTTTATTTTACATACGGGTTAGGTCGTTACAATAATGAAACACAATTTTGACGCATCTTTTTTTGTGTGATTTTGATGCATTTTTGGCGCAATTTGGACACGTTTGGGACGTGATTTTCTGCCCTATAAAACACCATATGGAAGTACAAAAATGGTGTGCAGGATGAAGTTTTGTGTGGTTTCAAAGGCCCCTCAACCTCGCTGGGGACATTGCCCCCAGACCCCCACAGCCCCCAAACCCCTATACTCAACCGGGGGTGTTTCCCCCAAACCCCCACCAAACTCATTTGATTCATTTTGTAGCTATACTTTGCATAAGTTTATATTTTTTCAAAAAAATATTGTTTTTCAAATATTTAAGTGTTTTTTAAGGTGTCGAGTTTTGCCGAGTACTCTCCGAGTAATTTTTTTTTGGCTTGCCAAGTACCCTCCGAGTCCGACTTTGCGAACTATGGAGTACACAATAAAGTTACAAACAGAAGTATAGGAGGGTTCTCTAAATGTAAGATGTTCTCCATTAAGAAAAACAATCAGTACAATGATTGTTGAGAAGAGATTTCAATGAAAGAGAAGATCTCCTGAACTAAGAAAAGAACTAAACGTTAATTAGCATACTTCTGGTGATAATATACATGTATTACAGATCATTATAGGTGGATGGCTGAGAAGTTGAAGTGATTTAGCTTCCAACCATTGCAAGTTGCTAAAGTTGTAATTGATGAGACATCACATAGGCAAAAGAAAGAAATAAATAAATTATAATAATGTCCACAAATGACCAAAAATGATCAAAAGGGACTCAAACATATAGCAAGTAATAGCAAAGGGTTGGGGCCAAAATGGCCCTAGACACGAAGCAAAAACTGAAAAAATGAGAATGGCCAGAAAAAAACTATACACACAGGGTTAACCTAAAAAAGTAACCTCCATCCAAACTAGCACAACTATAAACAGAAAAGTGGGCAGAAGAAACTGCAAAGCAGTAGAAACAGATGAAGACCACCTAGGCAAGGAAATGAAATCCTCAGTTGTCAGTGTTCAAGAGACGCACTGGAGAAGCCAATGATATTGTCATCAATCACTATAGGAGTACCAATGCAGATTCTGAGAAAGCTAAGGGTTTTGTGTGGGACAAAACAAAGAAATGCAATCATATTAAGATGTTGCAAAAAATTTGGAACCTATTTGTTGGTTTGATCTGCTAGAGTTATAAAGTGTCCATTGACATAGCACTTTGGCACTATTAGTGCTGACACAAGACCTTGCGCAGCCAAATTCATGTGATTATGGTACAAAATTGAATTTTGGAATAAGATGTAAGATTAGCACAGGCATATGAAGTTGAACTTTTGCTTAAGGAGTTGTGCAAAATTGGCATAGGAGCTGTCACCAGAAGTTGACACAGCAATTATTGCTAAAATTGTGAAAGATTTGTAACTGAACTTAAAGCCAACATGGCACACAATACAATTCAACTATAGACTTAGCCAAATTTGATTCCATATACCAATCATTGTACTCTCTTACGAAGCAATGATTGCAATTGCACCTACTCCTATAACCAAGTAAAGGAACCACTACAGAACAACCTCTACTATGAATCATGACATATACTAGAATAGTAGAGCCTACCATGACACTCAACCAGAAAGATATAATGCCAAAAATTTGTCTGTTCAAACTGTGTCTCAGATTGTTCCAGTAATGCCCAAAATTAGTCTAAAACGCAACAATGAAAACCAATTGAAGACCAAGGGAAAGTCTAAGATCCAACTTAAAGGCATTGTCTCCAACCAATTTGCTGATGGCGTAAGGACCATAACAAAGAGAACCAAGGTTTTAGTATGAACTCCAAAATGTTTTCTTTTGGATAGAAAGCCAAACTTTATCATGAATGTTGAATTGAGGTTTGGTGCCCATCATAGCACTAACACTACTTGTAAAAAAATTGTTCAAGTATGTCATGAACTTGATATTGGATACTTAGAATCTGCTCAATGAATTTGGTGGCAAACTCAACTTCGTTATGCATTGAAATAGAAACTGAATGTGATAGTATTGGATAAGCTATGTTAGTTGAGAAAAACAGCATGATGCCAAGACAAATCTCAAAAAGGCCGTAACCAGTAGACATGCATTGAGTTATGATGTAATAAGTTAATAACTATGTTGAAGGAAATGCAGGCTTTCAACCAAGTGTGTTAATACTTCTTGTTTTGCATACACAAAAAATGTAAGGATCTAGCTGAAGGCATCATTCTAACCATTGGTTTATAAATAAAATTTGTGGGAATCGTTATTTGTATATCCATGAAAGACCAAGCGTCTTTCAAAACGTGTTGAGGAAATGAGATTCCTTACAAAAATGTATTCTCCAGAGGAATCTACTCTACTTCACACACAGTGGCTTGCATTTTCCAATCTTCAAGGTCCAACATTTAGCAAAGTAAAGGCGAGGGCGGATAGAGCTACATTAGCTCAAACTGACCCTATTGGATGGTGGATGTGGCATGGCAAGGATGCACCGGAGTTGAAGGTGATTGCCATTCGTCTTCTTTCACAAGTTGTCAGTTCCTCTATTGCAGTGAGGAATTGGTCCACATATAGCTTCATCCAATCAGTCAAGACGAACAACCTTACCTCTAGACGATCAAAGAAGTTGGTGGCTGTACACAGTGCTTTGTGGCTACAAGATCGCCAAACTACTGAGTATCATCAGACTCCAGCCTTACGTTGGGATGTTAATCCCAAAGATGTTATGCAGATTGATGAGGAGGATGCACAAGAGGGATTGGTTGGGGTTCCATTGGCTGAGGCAGCCCCTTCTACTGGCAGTGACTTAGACTTGAGCTCTGATTTTGATTTAGACCTACCATCTACTGATTAGGGATAGCCATATATTTGCTTAGTTCTATGTTTATGTCACTTCAAAGTTGAAACTTGGAGCCTTTGGGCATTTTTGTTATAATTCTAAGATTCTTATATAATATGTATGCACATTGATAATGAAAGCATTTGAATTTTGTTAATTTGTTTGTCGATTCTCATGTGAAATCTCAATTCAAGTCTAATGCTATGTATTAAGCTTCTACAATGTCTATGATGAATGCATTATCAATGTTACGCTATGAACATTTGAAATTTTTCTATATTTTTTAAAATTTCCCTATTTTTTTAATAGTCATCCCCTATTGTCCCCTAAAATGACCCAAAAGTACCCCTGTACCGAAAACATGTTCAGCTGTCCCATGTCGTCCCCATCCTTGAAACTCCGTGGAGCATAGAAATATATATATTTGAGTATAACTAACAGCAGCAAGGTCAATAGATTGACGAAATATTAATATATTCCTGACCATTTATGTGACCCACAATTGAGTAGAGCTTAAGAAAACATTGAAGAGCTAATGCACAGAAGTTTTGATGGCTGTAAAATGTCTTTGACAGCAGCAAATAACTTATACAGTTTGCAGCCCCAAACTCTTCCCAAAGTAGTGTCCAGCATTATGAAGAAATTCTAACTTATTGCAACAACAAACTTCCCAAACTCAACGATAAACCCAATGATATTCCCACGCCCAACATCAAATATGATGAATATACTCCATAGACTTCTCAATATTGGCATACCCTTCTTGCCTGCAAATATCTTCAATAATTTGTCATGCCCGCAAGACTTCACTACTCGATCTTCAATCATACCTACAATTCCTTTCCCTAAATCACAACAATGAAGCACTAGCATAGACTCAGGATGAATCTATCAACAATCAACCAGAGAAGATCTTTCACCACTATGGCTAATCTTCTCCAAGAGGGTTTTCGTTCTCAAGAAGGTTGAGATGAACCAAGTTCAATCCCATAAAATCACAAGGGTTTCACAAGAGAAAATCAAATAATCTGCATAATGTGAATGAGCTCACAAAGCCTCCTTATATACTTTTACCGCCAAACTTTCCGGAAGATACGATTTAATATTCACTTTTTAAATAAAAGCTCCTTTTTTCTCCAAAAGACTCTTTTATCAAAATAATGATAAGATTTGATACGTGAGGTCCCAATATTATGCATCCATGATTTAAAAAATTTCATCTTCTTTCCGACGAGCTAATATACTAAGGTGCCCATCAAATTATCTTAATAAAATTAAGCAAGCTTAGTAAAATAATTAAATTAAAGCCAATAATACACCCGAGTTGCGAAAACTGTCAAGCATTGGAATTGAAATCTAATTGTGTTGGAATGATACTGATGATGAATAGTGGAAAAAAAGGTCAGACCAGGTGACTTACCATAAATAGACACTCTTTCCAAGAATCTTGGAGAACCCACCAAAAGATAGAATTCACTTTGAAAAGTGGCATATTAGTCCTCAAACCAACTGAAGTCATTGCCAACATCAAACATCCTCTCAGACAATGCTGATAGTCATCGAGAAAGCCGAAGCCAACTATAATACTGAAGTGACCGAAAATGGGGACATTACAAATTATCTCTTATAAGATATTGGCTAAATTGATTGCAAATAGGTTCAAGGATATTCTTCCTAATATAATTTTTCCTTCTCAAACTAGTTTTGTTAAGGGGAGGTTTATATTGAAGAATCCCTTAACAAGTTGGGAAGGTATGAATTAAGCTAAAGAGTCAAGGCAAAATGTTTGTATGGTTTTGATTGATTTTAAAAAAGCATATGATAGAATTGAATGAAAATTCATTTTGGATGTGATTTAAGTGTGTTAATGGTGTGTTATCTTCCTCATTTGATCTTCAAAGATCTATAAGACAAGACTGTCCTTTGGCTCCTCCCTTATTTATTATTGCTATTGAAGTTGCATTATGTGCTTAGACATAATTGTTTGGGGCCTCCTCTGAAGGGTTTGCTTTTTCCCAATAATTAGATATTGTTAGAAATTCAATTTGTTGACGATACTACGTTATTTCCTAAGTTGGATTGTAATAACTTTAAAAACTTGCATAACAGGTTGGATTACTATTGTGCAGCTTCAAGTTCAAAAATGTTGATCACAAGTCTATTATTATTTGTTAGAAAGATCGTCAACTAGATTCGCTAGTGAGTGATGGTTGGGGATGGGTGGGCCTAATAAACAGGTGAGGTACCTTGGCATTACTTTTGCTTTGCTTCCTTCTTTGTTACTGGGAGATATCAAGTGTGCCAAAAGGCCTTTTCCTCCTTCTTTGTGCATTTTTCTTCTACATGGTTGGTCTATTCTTCTCATTTGAAATCGTTTGAAATTTCATTAGAGCTTTTTTCAGTTTGGTGGTAAGAATGGATAAAGAAGTCATGTGATCAATTGGGATTGGTGGTGCAAACCTAAGTGTATGGGTGGCAAGGGCTTAAAGAGTTTGTATTCGCAAAATGTTTCTCTAGCTGTGAAATGGATTCTTAAAGCTCTTGATAGTTGTAACCATGGAAGGCTCTTGTAACGCATAATATTTGTAGTGGTTATCCTAAGACCAAGCCTAATTGGAAGGGGCTTGGTTTGGTTATCCTTTTATTTGGGAATTTTAATATCCATACTAAGGTTTCTTTGGTATTTAAGTCAATATGGAAGGCTCAAAAAAAAGTTAAGAAGTTTGTTTATTGTGGAATGGGATGTGAGCAATATTAGTAATGATCCTTTTTGTCCCTTCGAGTATATTTTGGGGTCAGTTAAAATAATGGCACACCTCTTGCTTTGCGCAAGGTTGTTCTACTCTTAATCGGTACAATAAAGGTATAGGAACATTTGGTCAAGTCATTATTGAGAATGGTCTTATCTGCTGGGCTGTTCTCATAACTAGGTTTGATATTCTCAATTCTCAAAGACCTTACACTTCAATTAAGAAGGTTATGGTAGTTAATTGGCCAATTTTGCAAAGCAATTATGACACTAGGTTATAAAATAATGTTTCTTGGTTTTGTGGAAGTAAACTGATTGAGGCTAATATTTTAAATGTATCTCATATGCTTTCTAAGGTCGACAATTTTCATGCTTACTTCAACTCCCTCTAGAGGTTTTAACGACTCAAAGGCTAAGTGGATTTTCAAGCTTAATTTTGTTTGGTCTAATATCCTTGAACCTAAGAAGATTTTTTTTGATGGTTCTTGTTATGTAAGAAGTTGGTTTTTGAGGAATTTTTGTACTTTGGGAATGGTCTTTGTTTGGTTTGTGGAGAGAGGGAGACTACTATGTATCTTTTATTTGATTGATGTTTTGCCAAGGCAATGTGGAGTGTCTTCACTCCTATGTGGTCTATGTGGGTGGGTGTTAAAGACATTTGTTGGTGAGATATTCTTTTTGGGTGTTTTAAAAAGTCAACTAATGTCTACTTTAAAATGCTTGTTAAATTGTGGTTGGTATTTTTCACATAAGTTCTTTGGTATAATTGGACTTGCAGAAATAAGCATATTTTTCAAGGTGAATGCGAAGATTGTTGCTAAATTCTATAAATGTCGGTGTTTCAATTCGCACCTCTAGAATGCGGATTAGAAACAAACAGCTATGCACAAATAAACTGCTCTTCGAGTTAGGAGGGGAAGCTCCATCTTTGCTAATGTTGCTTAAAGAAAGTAAACTAAAACTAATTTTCCTATCATTTTGTTCAGCTAAGAGCACAAGGTTATAAAACTCAAGCGTCGTAGCTAATATTTTCTCTTTTAGAAGTTCAACTACGACTAAGCCTACTCTAATGACATTTCTAACTACTCAAGTAAACGCAAAGCTTGAGAGTTAGAAATGGCCAAGGAATGATTCTTTGACATAAATACTTAAACAAACTTTCTTCCAACACACATCTATTGTACTTTCAATGCAAGCTAAAATAAAGAACATATAAGCAGAACATATAAAACAGAAATCTGAGACATTATATCAGGGCAACAAAGTAGGCACAAGACTTTATTTTCTCAAATCTCAAGTAACAAAGATTACACTTTTGGGACAGCAGGATTGTAGCAAAATAGGCTTATAGTTTAGCAATCAACCAGAATACATTGACACAAGTAACACAAGAACTGAACAATAACTTGCAGCTAAAAGAGGCATACAAGCTTGCTCTAACACTAAGTGAACTGAAACTGACAACAACTTGCAGGCAAAGTAGGTTCAACAATTTGCTATCACAATAACCGTTAAAGAAAAATGGGCAAGGCTGCCCTTATTTATACACAAGTAAAGGAGTAGGGAACCCTAAAATCTCCTTTCTTTTACAACTAAGACTTGCCAACATGCAAGCTTTATTTCTAAAACTAAAACAAGATAAGCATCTAACAACCTATGAAAGCATAAAAACGGGAAAGTGCCAACTATTACATCTTGATTTCTTTTCTCTTTCAAAGGATGGATAAGCCTGAGACAAGAATAGAAAGAAAGCATGAGATAAGAATGGGAAGAAAGCTGGGAGAAAGTTGTTGCTTTAAATCTCAACCACATCTACCAATAAGCGAGAAACTATATCTCTATCAGGAGTATCAATACTATCTATAGCAAAAAAATTATTTTCCAGGATCTCTTCACCTTTTGCAATTGAACTTAGAGAATCTTTCACATCTTCAGTTTCTTTATCGAATTTTGCTAACATCACTGCAACTTGATTCACTCTTCCAGCAACAGGATCACTACTCACGCTACCACGAACAACATTTTGGAACTCGGCTTGTACTTCATCAAGTTCAAAGTAACTGCCATCTTCACGGCGATATTGACAAGGGATCTCTGAAAAAAATTCACTTATGAATTGGAGAGCATCAACAACCCTTTTTATGTATGCAACTAACTCTTCAAATATTCTTTTATAAGTTCTCACCTTGAAGAGGTGACGTTCTTTCCATGCAAGGATTTGTCTCTTATGTTCTCTTGAAACCATTGAGCCATATGCAGTATTCAAATCTGCAATGATAATCTTGTGTATTGGTTTCACTTCTGCTATGCACTGCTCAAATCCCTGAATCCCTTGGCGTAGGTCATGGGCATTAAACCTTAGCTGATATATTTGTGCTAGTACAACTCTGCCTCTGGTGATGAACTCCTCAATCCAATCCCATATATGTTTCCCATATATTACCAACTATCTCAATTGTTGTTGATCAACTAGTGTCTCTAGAACCTGGGGCAGCAACTAAATGACCTATGAAGTGCTATGGAGAAGGTTAGAAATATATTGCCTGAGTTGACGATTTTCAGCCTTGAGGGCTGCCTTATCCTCTCCATTTTTAAGCACTCTATCCTTGAGGTTTTGTGTTGCAACATTGATGAGATTTACATTTGTGTGCCTAGTGCTTTTTCCAAGATTGGCCTTAACCATTATGAAATCATCAACCTCCACTTCGTCAATATTTTTATCTTCTGGAGGCGTAGTAGTCTCCATGATAATCTCACCTTCTGGATTATTCTCCATATGAACTAGTTGTTGCTCAATTTTCACCTACGGGCTCAATTAGGCAGGATAAATTATGTTTCAGATGTTCATAAGGGCCAAATGGGATATTTGCATCAAGGGTTAGGTCATGCATCTGATGACATTTCACAAGGAGCTCATTTGAAAAGTATGCCTCAATCAGTTTTGGCAAAACTCATCAAAGCAGAAAGTCGACAAGACCCTCCTGTTGTCTTGTCGACTAGCAGTGCGTTCTACTTGTTTGAATACACCCGTCGCCAAGACATTCGGGTCGCCATGAGTCTTCATGTGTCTCTCCGACTGCAGGTGGTCTCGGCGAAAGGAGGCATCATCGCTATATGGTCTTACCAACATGGTGTGGTCTCGGCGAATGGAGGTGTCTTCGGGGAGAAGGGTTCACTTTCGCCGAGAGGTCTCGGCGAAAAGAAATGTCATCGCGAAGAAAGGAGGGGCCTCGCTATAACGTCTCAGCAACCGTTGAAGGTCTCGGCGAAAGCTTGTGCCTTTGCTAAGATGTCTCCCCGACCGAGGGTGGTCTCACCGAAACAAAAGGGCTCGATGTAATGTTTGGTGTTCGGAGTAAGGTCTTGCCGACCGCTGATAGCCTTGCCAAAATGGAAGGGGACATCGGTAAGACTCTTGCCATTCGCCAAAAAGTCTCACCGACGGGGTGAGGTCTCACCGAAGTGAAGTAGCATCGGCGAAGGAAAAAAGTTCGACAAAAGGTTTCGCCGAATGCCAAAGGTCTTACCGAAATGAAGAGAGCTCGGCGAAAGGAGGTGCTATCGACAAGATGTCTTGCCGATGGTTGTTAGTCATGCCGACATGTTTTGTGCCTTCGGTGTAACGTAAAGAGCTCGACATGATGTCTTGGCGAACGAGGGTAGTCTCGCCAAGAGATATTTCCTTCGGCATGAGGTCTAGCCGAATGATGAAGGTCCTGCCGACAGGGGGTTGCCTTCGGTATAATATTTTGAGGTCGAGGAGAAGTCTCCCCGACCCAATAGTCTCGTCGACAGTTGTGAACAGGAAGGTAGGCTCCCGCCGAAACAAGATGGCTTCGGCAAGATGTCTCGTCGACCCGAAAGGGTCTTACCGAAGTAAAGTGAACTCAGGAAAAGAAAGGGAGCTCAGCAAAAGGTCTCACCAACAACAAAGGTCTCGCCAAGAGATGATAGCTTCGCCAAAAGGTCTGGCCAAATGGGGAGGGTCTTGCCGAGAGAGGAATCCCCTCGGTATAACATTTGAGTTTGGCAAAAGGTCTTGCCGACTAAAGGTGGTCTCGCCGAGACGAAAGGCGCTCGGTGAAAGGTCTTGCTGACCCGTGGTAGTCTCATCAAAAGGAATTATCGGAGCTCGGGGAGAGCGAAATGCCCTCGGTGAAAGGTTTCACCAAAGGATGGAGGTCTCAGCGATAGAAAGGGATGTCGATATGACTTTTGGGCTCGCTATGAACTCTTGCTGACGGTTGTAAGCTATGCCGATAACTGCTGAAGGGCATAATCGCATCGGGGAGACATGATTAGTGTCTCACCGACATGCGATTCAATCTAAATGACTTTTGACCGTCTGACAATCCCATGAAGCATCTGTTCAACCAATTAGAGTGAGCTACAAGAGAGCCGTGGCGGTTTGATCCCTGCGAAGAAGATCAACAGAATGAAGGCAACGTGGATCTGCTTTGAGCTCAAGAGCATTCAAAGCAGCTTGGCAAGGAGATTCGAAGAGGGACACGAGGACCCGAAGTTAATGCTGCAAAAAATCTTAAGGCTTCCCCTGAGGGCGATCTGTCACCAAGATGGACACGAGGATGCAATCGGATGCAGAATTAATTTCATTTAAAAGATCTAGGGGCAGATCTTTATGAACGGATATTTTTGTAAGCCCAGAGGGGCCGACATCTTTTTGTATATATGGCATTTTTGCTTCTTTGTAAAGGAGTTCAGATGATGCATTCTGGAGAGTTAGTGATTTTTCCTAAAATCCTTTCTCAACTGATGTAGATTTTGTAAGTCATTTGGAGTTCTCCTTATGCTTTTCTGAAGTCTATGACTTTTGCAGTCTTTTCTCAGATTAGCAAACTTTTGTAACTCAAATTTGGAGATGAAATTCAGTAAAGACCTTGATTATTATTGATTTGAAGCTCTTGCCTACTTTCTCTTTGCATTTTTGTGTTCAGTCAACTGATTGATCAAGCTTTTAGTGAAGTAATGTTTATTTCCTTCGAGCTTTGTCTCAAATTTTAGAACCTTTATGCAGAAAGTATGTTTTTTGCAGGTTACAAATTGTGTCAAAAGATGTAAAATGAATTTTAGATGTGAAATTAATTTTCCTTCTAGGAATCTTAGCACTAGGACCTGTTTGTGAAACACTTTTGCAAAAATATATACAGAAGTGAGTTGTGCAAATTTATCTTCAGTCATTGCAAGCAAGTGTATGAAGTCTGGTTTCAAATCCAAGTAACGTTTAGGTGCATCACCATTGGGTTTAGTTTTAATTTTACAGCATTCTCCTTCTCCCTTTTCCTTTCAAAATCAGTAGTTTTAGGTGATAGCACAAAGGAAGCCAGCCTTCTCCAAAGGTTGACCTCTGTTTATAAGAAACCCACATCTTTAGAGGTCTTCCCATGTTACACTGAGGAGTTGAACATCAGGTTCAACAAGGGTGCAACTTCAGGTGATAACACTAGTTTCTTTGGTTTCTTCACAGGTGCATCTTGGTAAACATTGTCAAGCTTTGCAAACTTTAACTGATATGAAGGCCTCCTCCTCTTCCTTTCCAGGACATTCTCAAGCCAAGATGACGTGTCTACTAACTTCCTATTGACGTGGTTTTTGCGACTACACCAACACAGAATAAAGTCGCCAACGGCTACTCTATCCTCCCTTGAACAAAGTTTCCTGCATGCTAAGATTGCGAGATAGATAGTACATTTGACTCCAAGGTTCCTTCAGTGCGAATAGTCTTAGTTGGCTTGATGTGATTTTGCTGGTATTTCAAGGGGACTTACACAATTGTTCGACAGTTGACAGCAGACAGCGGACTAAGGGCTTTCGTGTAATTCAAATGATTTGGCAAATGAGCACAAGTTTCCTAATCCTAACCAGAAATGAACTAAAATTAAATGAGTGTAGGGCCTAAGAAGTTTATGCTCTATTCTAAATGCAAGATATGTGGAGCTCGGCTTCAGCAGACTTCAACCGGATTTCACCTAGCCTCGCATCGGACAGCTTCAGCAAAATCAGTGCAATCTTCAGGGGAGTAACGAAGAATATTCAACTTATAATTCAACATACATGTACCATCACAATGATGCATACAAGCATACGAATCACAATCGAAGTTAAGTTTGAAATGATGTCCAATTGACCACGCAAGGAAAACTCACCGTCAGCGAGTCGCTAGTGGTATGGATAAAGAGAAGCTACGTCGATCAAACACCACAAATCCAAAGTAAACTACTTGCATGAATTGAAAACTACACTACTTTATGCTACTTGAAGTTGAAGGGATGAAGAAACCTTGCTAGCTACTTATAACAAAGGTGAATTCACCATTCAATGAAAGATATTTTATTACAATAGTTTTTCGCAACAATCTCTTACAAAGTTTTCAAAGGGAAAACTTTCCTTCTTCTCCACACTATGCTAAGCTATCAAACAAAATGCCTCTGCTCTACTCTCTAGTTTGATCTCTAAGCTCTACCTCTACTTCTAATTCTAATGAATTACAAATGAGGGGGACTCCCCCTTTTATAGATAGCCCAGTCCAAAAGACGGCTAGGGTTACAATCAAAAGAGTGGCTAAGATTAAGCCACCTCAGCCCTAACCCTAAAAACTACCAGAATGGGGAGTGGTGCAATAAATGAATCAAAGATTCCCACTCACTCCCAAAATAGTAAAGGAAATTAATGCCCACAATCAGTCTTCTAGAAGATCGTCGTCCAGTAGTGCATTCCCATTCTCCTTCTCTCTGGCTGCAAACTCGATGAACCTGCCAAGCACAACCTCAACCTCCTGAACTGAAATAGGTGGAATGCAATCAAGCTGGAACTCTAACACCGTGACTGACTGTTCATGCCTTGCACAAGATTTTCTCCAAGCAACTAAGGAATCCTGCGTGCTCTGAATCAAACTGGAGAAAGTGGAAGTGTTCTCAAAATCATCTTGTACGAAGGTCTTCACCTCTGAAAAGAAAGGCACCAGCCTACCCCTCAAATTATCAACATTCGCCTCATCTGGATTCAACCGTCTAGCAAATATGGCCTCGAAAGTATTCTCGACTCCATCAATGATATTGGCCATAGCCTTCCGTACTCTAGTTGAATCCACCTGTGCTGCGTCGAAGAAACCACATCCTGTGATTGCTGAAGAATACCATCTAGAAAAGTCATACCTGTCATTCTCCTGAATGACCCCTCCATCAATCAACAACCGCAAAGGAACATGTCTCAATGCCTCAAGACGCTGAATTACCTTGCTCTGATAAACAGAAGCATCTCCCCAGGCCTGATCAACCGCCTCCATCCGTGCCACAAGACTAGAAGCCTGCTGAAAAGCAAGAGCAAGGTCTTCCATAAACTTCTCTGTCTCAGCACAAACTCCTGTTACCCATTTATCTACCTCTTGTGCCATCTTCCCTAACTCCAACAAGCCACCGATTGACTCTCTAGGTACGTCAGCTAGAAGCTCTATCGCTGGAATCTCCTGCCCACAAGGACGAGACAACTGCTGCACATATCCTATCAAAGCCTTATGCTCTCTTTTCAATTTCTTGTACTTTCCTTCCTTTTTAAATAATCTGTCCTTGAGGGCGTGGTAGGAGTTATCACATTCTTCCACAATTTGTGCACCTGTGGGGCGTCCTAACTCCAAAGTTGTGACCACGTAGTTTTCTGGCACTGCTTCATCTCGGTCACAATCAACCTATGGCACAGCCATGTGAAGGGTACGGGAACCATCCTCATCAGTTGAAATCTTTGAAAACTTTCGTGCTCTCTTCCTCTGTGGAGGTGCGCTGATCCTGTTCAAGAACTCTTCCATTTCAACTGCTGGATCAATCTCTTCGCTGGGGCTTCTTCTCATCCTATCTCTGAGCCAATCAAGTACTGTATACTGTATATCCAATGGCTGTTGTTCTTGTGCCTCTACTTCTCGAACTTGTTCAACTTCTACATCATTCTGGTGAGGCTCATCGTCCTCAAGTGGCTGAGTATCTCCTGAAACTATATCATCATCATCCAAAGCCGTCTCCAATTCTTGCTGAAACTGAGGGTCAGTAGTAGTCCCCTCATCAGTTTGTTGATCATCTCTACTAGGTGCGTTGATGCTCTGGCCAACTGACTCTCTCAGTGGTGGCTGATTGTTTTCCTGTACCGCTTGCACCTGATTCAATGCATTTCTTTGATTAGCAAATAAAGAAACCTCCTGTATGCTTGGAGAACGTGTCTCCAATGGCGTGGGTGATTCAACTGCAACTCTTGGAGGTTCCGGCTAAACGGGCTCCTGCCAAACTGGCTCTTTCCTTCTAGATTTCGGACCTCGTGTGATTTGTTTCTTCTGCCGGTGGTGGGTGTCCTGTGATCTCCCATCAAATTGTAAGTCAAAGCAATCGACCTACTCTTCAACTTGCTCACCCGCCCGTCAACCCATGCCCTGGTAAATGTCAAAACTAGAATGGAAAGTGTGTCCAAGTCAGCAACCTCTGGTTCTGACCAATCCAAGAGTGGAAGTGGAGTATCTCTCACTGCGCCATAATCTGGATGGACAACGTCCATGTCTTCATTTACCTGGTCTGGTACCGGAACAACTTCACACTCCCTGATCATGTTAATTGGCAACCGAGAGAACATTCTTTTCCTGACTTCAGCCTCGTCTGATGCATCAACCCAATAATCCTCAATATTTGCCTTATGTTTAAATTCCTATGACAATACCCATTTGATGTTGTTATGCAGGTCATAGTGTTGTCGGCTGGTGTGATATGAAAAGTGATAAAACTGAAGCTCACTCTCAGCTTCTCTAGCTGCCTGTAATGAAGAACACACTTCATCTGAATTGCCCATGACAATTGGGAAGTCAACACCTCCCTTCTTTTTCTTTTGAATCTTATCGTAGGCAACCAATTGCCTAGATATCTCTAACATCAATATTTTGTTGGTTGGGTACTTAGGCAGTCTATATGGATATGACGAAAATCCTTGCAGCCTTATGTAAGAAAACTTTGGAAATTGTATAAACCAGCACCCATACCTCTCAATCAATTCTTGGGCTTCTCTTGAGATCCTATGATGCATCCGCTCCTGAAGCAGTCTTGTGATGTGCATGGTGAAGGCGTCATTGACACGCTTGTAATAAGTGGTACTAGTCAAATGCAATTACGGACAAGCCTCATGAATTTTAAACTGGTGAGAGCCACAACCAACAGGCTCCTTGTATGAAATTCCTCTATACTTCGTCATATGGGCCAGCATGTAAATGATGTAAGAGCTCATATAGAATGTCTTCGTTCTTCTCAAGCTCAGGAGCTGCTCATGCAAATTGTCACTGATCATTTCGGCCCAGTTGACGTACTCCTTTCCTTCCAACATGAGGTTGATGTAATAAAACATCCATGGCTCGAAAATAAATGACTGCGGGCAGCCTCCAACTCAACTCAGCATCATGATGAGATCACAATACTCCTGCTTCAAGTCATCTACTATGATTTGTCTCGGTAGCTTCGTACGAGAGGGCTTGGGGTTGCTCATCCAATGAGTGTTGATTGTCTCCGTGCATATCTCGTATGTAGAAGCATACATTCGCTCAACTCGTTCCCTCGATTTGTAAATCATGCTTCTATGCACTGGGATTCCAAAGGATTCACCAATGGCAGCAGGAATGAGGTTGGCGAGCACTTGACCATCTGGTGACATGATCGATCTGTGATCCTTCTCATAGCAGTTGGCACACTCCATCATCAGCTCCGAACACTAAATGGCTGATCGGAAACCAGCAGCTGCATATAACCCACTTCGAACAATGTTGTGTGAAGTGGTCGAAGGTCGATGACTACCAATCCCTAGCATTCGATTCTTGAAAGTTTCTAGGTTGACGGAGCCCAAGTTCGTATCCGCCAGCTTGCCTAACTTTGAAGTAAACTTTGATTCTGGCAAGAAAGACTTGCTCAGCTTCTTTATAACAGCTTGCCTAGATGCACCATTGTTATCCTTGCCAGTCGCCCTTGCCTCAGCCATCTGTAGGACAATAAACATTCATCAGCAAATTAACTTAGAAAAATAAATAAAATATTTTGCAGGGCTGCCAGTCGACTTCAAGAAGTTGCACTATTATTTCTCGTTTGCAAGCCTCAACTTCTTCAAAAAAAATTCGAGTTTCAATACTTAGAAAATTTCTAAGCAAGCTTTAGCAACTTCACTTCACACTCAGCAACTGCAGACTTGATAAAATCATCCACTTTACTTCAGCAGTTGAGCTTTAAATTCGCACTCAGCAATTTCAAGTCAGCAAGTTCGCACTTTTTAAACTCTCAGCAATATTCTCTTCAAATCGCAATTTCTCCACTTGCACTGGCAACTTCAAACTTTAGCAACACTTCAGCAAACTCCTCTTCAACAAGTTTTGACTTTAGCAACACTTCAGTCTTCAGCAACTTCCTTTTCAAAAATTCGAACTTCTCAAGCTTCAGTCTTCAGCAACTCACTGCAAAAATTCGAACTTCTTCAATAGATTTCAAACTCAACACTAGATTCAGAGCAAATCGAATTTCCTTAGTTGTGAAAAAGAAGTGAATAACTCTCAGCTCTTATAGGAAAATCGATTTCTAGAAGAGGCTAAGTTTAGCCAGTGAATTAAATTTCCACTACTTCATTCGAATTTCCCTCCTCTGGTGTTTTCGACACTTGTCTTTCGACGTCTGGAATCTCATTCTTCTAGAAGTTCAACTTTGACTGGCATCTTTTGAATTCACTTTCGAAAAAAATTTAATTTAAAATTATCAATTTAACAACTTCCATTTGCTAGTCGAAGTTCTATCTCGCAAATTTTGAATTTTAATCACCTCTAACGCTCTGGAAAATTCATCTGTGAAGAACTCAATCAAAAATATCTAGGCGATTCACTTTAAATTCGTTGTCTGGAGAAACTCATCTTGAAAACACATTTTATTCACTTTGCCTTAGAAAATTTTAAATTCTCCCTTAGGAAAATTTCACAATTCGAGCACTAATCAAATTCTTCATGCTGAAGGCCCCAGCGAAGTGCAGAAGACATATAAATCTATTTCTCATCGAAGATCATCAGTACCCAGAAGAAAATTTTCCCTAAAACGCAATGAATCCATGGGTACACAATGAACGGGTTCATTTAAATTTTTAAATTTTGAACCTTATAAAAATATTATTCAATCAATTTAAATCCATTCTTCATCTCTGCGAACATCCTGTTGCTCAGACTTGAGAAATTTTTAAATTCATCCTGCATTGTCATCATCTTCTGACTTCATCACTGGAAAATTTGCTCGTGCTTCAGGAAAATTCATCCTCAAGGTCTAGGCGTATTTTCTTAAGGAAGAAAATATTTTGCCTTAGAAAATTTTTGAATCACTTTGCATTTTGAAAATTTCGCCTTGGAAATTTTTATATTCAACTCAATCAACTTTGCCTGTGGTGAGGAAAAATCATCAACTTTACTTGGGAAATCTTCTTGAACGCCCAACATGTTTGACCTTCAATGCTTAACATGTTTTATTTTTTTATCACGTTCAACGCCTTAGGAAAATTTTATCACTTTGCAACTCCAACGCCTGGCATGCTTTATTTTACTCAATGCCTTGAAGAAGGATATTCATCTTTCCTTTGGAAAAAAATTTCATCACTTAGCACCTTACATACTTGGGCGAATATCACATGTAGAGAGGAAACTTCACATCCATGCCTAACATTTTTATTCTACCATCTTGGCATTTTCAACACCTTATAACACTTAACACCTTGGGCGCATATGACACTTGAAGAAGAATAATAACCACACCTAGGAATATTTCACTTCACCTTTTACCTTGTTTACCACCTTACACTCACCTTTACTCACTTCAACTTGGGCGCATATTAACATGTGTGAAGGATGACCCTTGGGCTTCCTTATTTCGTCTTCACATGGCCCCATTTGGGCACATTTTACCATGGGAGAAGGATGAACCTTGTTGAATCCTTTGACTTCTTTTATTTTGGGCGCATTTGAGCATGCATGAAGGATGGGCACATTTGGGGGGTGGTGGAGGATATTTCCATGCCTTAGAATTTTTTTCTCATCAACTCTCAAGGTGGGCGCATTTTGATGGGTGAGGAGGATGAAACATGTTGACTTTCCTTGACCTTCTTGTTGCATGGGCGCATTTTAGCCTAGGAGGTGGATTTTTATACTTAAAATTTTTTTATGCCACTATCTTGAGTTGGGCGCATTTAGCTATAGCTGCAGGATGAAACACTTTGACCTCTTTGACCTTCATGCTGCATGGGCGCATTTTGGCTAGGCAGGAGGATGAGTTTTGGACTTAGAAAAAATTTCATGCTTCTTCATCAACTTGGGCGCATTTTCAGGGCTGCAGGATGAAGTCCAATACTTAGCCATTTTTTTTTTGTCTTCGCCAGTTTATCCATGCCCACTATTTATAGTAAGCCCTTCAATTCTTGCATCTCTGAAGCTCGGAATGATTTGAAATTTTGAACACTGCATCCTCGCGACCCCGTTACCCTGTTGACACTGCTATTTCAGGTTGGCCTGCTATTTTTAGCCCATTTCTGAAGGTGGTTTGCTATTTATAGTAACTGTTCGTTTCTGATATCTCCACAACTCCGTTTGCTTTGAAATTTGAAAGAGGTGCTCCTCACCATGTGACCTGCCTGCCGACATCGGCACATGCTGCTGATTTGCTATTTTTAGCTCGTCAAAATACTATAAAAGTAAGTGTTTCGCTTTGTCTTCAAATTTTACACAGATAGCCTCAAGGATGCTATCGCAGGGTTTACACCGGTTTTTGAAAATTTGACTTTTTTCCCTCTTTTTAGGCCCACCGAAACCCTAATTTGTTCCTGCATGCATATCAAATGATCTTCGCTTTGTTCTCGTTTCTGCTGCATTGTGATCAGCTTGTGATTCCGGGTGCCGAGGCGGCTCACGGATGCACCTCGCTAAAAATAGTAAGTTCTAAATGAGTACCATCTCCGTTTGCATGTTATACCGTCAAGGTCTTTGAAAACCCGTATGAATCTCCGCATACGCGTTGAAAACTCGCATCTAAGCCCCAAATCTACCAGTCGGACCGCTAAAAATAGCAAGTTGTCTCGTTTCAGCTCAAATTACAAGAGCAGCTTGATGCCTCGGATGCCAGGACTGCTGGAACTTCCAAAGTGACGAAATGCCTAGAATTACACACTTACTAAAAATAGTAATCGGAATTTGATGAAATTTCGGAAGCCTCTGGAACAGCATAACGATGTAACGTTAGTCTCTATTTTCAATTTATTCACCTTGCTCGACCTCGATTACCGGAAAGTACAAACCCTAATTTTATGGACTTGGCCAAATTCACATTTAAGCTCAATCTGCGGATACATCCCCAAAGGCGCATACCAAAAAGAGACGGAAGAGAGAGAGAGAGACAAAACCCAAGCCAAAAGACTAATGGAGCAAAAATTAGGGGGTCCCCATTTTGAATGGGGCGATGTGTGAAAAGGTCACAACACTTCCCTAGGAGGTTCAGTTGCAGCTTCATCAACTTCTTCATCTTCTAAATCAAGATGAATCGGAGAAGACCTCGGCGATGGTGGAGAATCATGTGTCAAAGGCACTTCTTCTTGTGGCGTAGGCTCTTCTGGAGGAACTTCTGCTACAACTATTGGCTGCTCCTATAGAACTATATTGGAAAAGTCCAACCTTCTCTTTACGTTCTTTGTTGTTCTGCTACCCTTCACACCTTCTGAAGGATGACTGATAGCCTTCATCTTTGGTTGTGGTCTGGAAGAGGAAAAAAGAGATGACTATACTATTGGTCGCTCTGCAACTGGAATAGCTTTCTTTCGATTCCTCTTGAGGCCTAAGAAAATCTTGCTATTCTTAATGACTCGACTCATTCTTTCTTCAACTAAGGTGCACTCCTTGTTGGACCAATTGACTTGTGGAAGTGGTCTCTACTCAATTTGATTTCAGGCGTACATAGGAAGAAGTACGTCTCCATCATCATCAGATAATCCTTCAATATCTTCTGAAAAGCAATCTTTCATCTGATGGAGTGTAAGCCTATTGTTACTGTGCTTCCTTACTTCAAACTCGTCTCTGCAATTAGCCCAGAAATCTTCAAGTGTGGGCACATGAGCATAATTCTGACCAAGACGGGATGTGAAGATACCATGAGGATCGTATGATCGTCTCTTGCTAAATGGCTTGAGACCAAATTTAGACAACTCATCACCCATTAACTTAGCATCCGCCGATGATCTACATCTGTAGATTCCCAACTCAAATGGAAAATTGAAAGCAGGCTTCTTTCAATTTCGCAAGAACATGTGAACTTCGAACACTTGCCTTAGAAACTCCATGAAAACCACCTCATCTGAAGGATATCTTGGCAACATGACTGGAGCACTCAAGAAGTCGTACACTCTGATGTAGGTGAAGGTAGGAAACTGGATGAACCAATCTACCCACTCCGCCATCGCTGCCCTGGCAGTTGATGAAATCCGTACATGCAACTTGTTATCTAGGTCTCTCACCATGTGCATCAAGAATGCCTCATTTACCCTTTTGTAGTGATGTGTTGACTCTAAAAACTCTAGCTAAGGATAATGATTGTAAACATGTTGTACATCCAGAGTTCCCACAGTATTCAATCCTTTGAATTTTCCTTGAAAGGCCACTAGGTAGACTAGATATGAAATCATGTGGAACTCATGGATTTTGAAATATTCAGTTATTTGTTGGTGAAGACTGTCACTGATCAAGGTTGGCCAATCATAGAATTACGTTTTCTTCATGATATGAGAGATGACATAGAACATCCAAGGCTGGAATTTTGTAGCATCTTCTTAACCAGTGACTCGGTTGAGCAGAGTGATCATTATTGCAAATTCCTCCATGAATTCTCCACGCCCTATGTTCTTTGGAAAAGTGTTATTTTTTTCTTTCAGCCATCTTTGTGCAACTTTCTTGTGACATTTTTCCTTGTGCATGTCCCACACCTTTTCACATTCTTCAATGGAGATGGTTAAACTTTCAGACCAAGGTGGTATTGAAAAGTATTTTTCAATCATGTTTGGCTTGAGGCTGCAAACCACTCTTCCATCTGTTGTTTGAATTTCCCGTGTTGCAAGATTGTAATGCTTGATACAAGCAATTAAAAACTCTATACTTTGTACTGAGATGAGAATTGATGCTGCTGCAAGTAATCCAGAATGACCAAGGTGTCTGATTGCAACATTTCTTGCGTCTTCCAAAGCATACAAATTGAACATTGGTATAACATGATGCAAGTCAGTTTCAGCAGTTTTGATAAAATCATGATACAACACTTATTTGGTCTTGAATTCGATGGGAGAGTACTCCATACTGAAAAACTCGAAGATTGACTGTAATATTGACTATGTTTGGACAAGTTTTGCACAAACCATAAATTTAGCTTGCTGATTTTTCTTCTTCAAACGGATAGATTTTTAAAAAAAAAATCTGAGATATGGGTTTTGTAGAGAATCTCGTTGCAAGAAGACCCAGATTGCTCATTGTTTGAAAAATGTTGATGGCTTGTTGCAAAACTGAAATCCTAATTTATGAATTTTTCCTAAAAAAAGTTGAGTGTTGGGTTTTGTGCAGAACCACGTTTTGTATGAACCCAGATGATCAAATGTTGAAAATTTTGAAGATTTCTTGGACATGCATGAGAAAATCAGATTCTTGAAATTTGAATTTTTTTCCAAAACTGTTCAAAATCATGAACCAAGCTGACCCAGATTGCTGAAAATTGAAAAAAATGACCTAAAAATTGATGCCTTGGAAAAATAAAGCATGGAAAAGGAAGCCTTTTTGTGAGCTGATCAAGAAAATATGAAGAACTCTAAATATCTCCAAGTTTTAACCTCTGAATCTTGAATTGAATAAAATTTTGTGTTTCCTCTTCTCTTGCCTTGAAGTCACCTGCAAAAAATTGTGAAGAATGAATGCACAAAGCTACCTTAAATAAGTTTTTAGGTTGAGAATTGCCTTGTTTCCTAAATTTAGAGCTGTGAAACCCTAAAATAGGTGCATGCATGTGGATGCTTTCTTTTTTTTTTTTTTTGTTTTTAATGAAATTTTGGAAAATTTCTCTAAGGCATGAAAGCTTGGACGCCACCCTTTGAAATATGCCCCTTAATTTTTTCTTTATTTTTCAGTATCAATTACAAAGCAACACGCACCCGTTAAGGTTAGCTCCAAAACCAAAACGATGCTGAATAGTAACTCTAACCAAGAATGCGCCCTAAAACCACTGAAGGAAGAGGATCGAGCATATGGTCAGAGGATCCCTAGGATCTAAATAACTCAATACTAAAATTGATTGCAACTGGAAAGTAAAAGATATAACTCAACGCCAAGAATGTGCACACAAGATCCTTTTGAAGGTGAGGTGCTAACATATGGCAGAGTGCTTATTACAAAACTGAAAGAACTTAGGCAGTGAACCAGCCATAAAGATTTCCACTCAACCACGTAAACAGTGGGGGGGAAACTACAAACAATTCAACTAATTCATCCGCTGCAGTGGGCATCTACTCTTGAGTGGGGATTCTCCACTTTTTCAGTGGGTACAATGAGAGTTACAAAGTTAATTCTCCACACTGGCGGTAAACCATCCAGGGGGAATTAATGTTTTGCATAAGAATCACAAAGTAAATGCAGCAATATTATTGAATGGATTAGTACTACTAATTCACAGCCTTACAATGCAAACTATCTACAATTTACAAAGTGTTACAATTGAAAATAAGCTAATGATAGAAGGGTTGATACAGTACTACTGTAACCAACTTACAATGAGCCTCTTACAATGAATTTTTGAATAGAGATCTGCTCCAAACTTCTGCAATGTTTTTCCACTTTATCACCAAATACAAACGTGAGAAAGAACTTGAAAAAAATATTGCACAAAGCAAGAATAACCAGGTCTGATAAAGATAACCAGCAAATTGAATGATCAGACTAGCAAGTAACTTCACTAAATTGTTCAAATCTTCAACCACAAAGCTCCTAATTCCTCCAAATTGAATGCGCATTTAACTAGGAGCCAAGACACCGAAAAAATAGTGCAAAACAAGGGCAAAGCTAAGTTTGATATAAAACACCAGCAAACTGAAATATAAACCAGCTACTAAAAAACTCACCAAAAAGCGTGTTCTTCATTCAAACTCCATCAATTCTCAAAGTGTCTTCAAAAATTTCAATCCCAAGCTAGGCGACCAACTTCTAATCAAATTTTAACCAATAAACAATCACTACACAAAGCTCGAACCCCCAAGACTCATCTTATGAAATGGTATGGCCAAGAAGAAGTACGTCCCTCTCTTTAAAATTCAAGACTTCATTAAAAATTCTGCCACTTTGTAGATAGGATCGCCCATGCCATAGAAAACAATAGCTTCAATACCCATAAGCAAATAAAATTCACCCAAGGAGCTGCAATAAAAAATGTCTTTCAGCCATGACTGAACCAGCAAGCTCCAAACTGAAAATAACATTAAAATTCTCCAACAAATAAGCTCAATATGTACTTCTGAATGAAGCACACTCTCATTTATCCATCTAGGGAACCATAGTTTCAGGTCCAAAGAATGGAGTAAAATTGCTAAGCTTCCCCTTAGCCGGGTTCTGAATTCAATCCAGCAGCATTTTGTTATATTTTTCCAAAGATGATCAGCTCTTCAAACAGCAACAATATATAAGTTTCAATTGGCAAATGAAACACTTCAAATTCCAAGAAGTCGAATCACTTCAACTTCCAAGAGAGACGCCACCTTTAAGCATTTACTTTTTGAAATAATAAAACATTATTCAACTTCCCTTTTAGGCGTCCATTTCCATATTGCAACAAGAAAGCATTTATTTAAATCATTAAATGCTCAACATGACCCCTTAATGACCCCTCTTTAAAACAACATGAAGTTATTAAGCCTAGGCGTGGGGTACAACTGAAAAACATGAAATTGACTAAGTATAAAACTCAGTCCATGGAGATAACCAAAACCAATGCCAATACTGAAACTGATGGATAGCAAGATGACTTGAGTTGAACTGCTGATGATGCCACTGCCAAAATTAGACTTACTAAAAATAGCCAACTGCTATAAATAGTAAGTTCACATCAAAACCAACAAAAAACTGAACTGAGCTGGAAGCAAGACTTATTGAAAGTGGAAACCCTAAATTTGCACATCTGAGTAGGCCTACGGATTCCTGGAAATAGGCTAAAACCACATGAAGAGCGTAGGGCTAAAATGGGGACATTACACCCTTGGAGGACTTAGCCATTTTCTTGAATTTCCTATATTTAGCTTGATTTTGACCTCAATTTGACTTTGATTTTTGGACACTCAGTGAATCCTGTGATCTAGCAGAATGATCCATCGTGGAGCTTGACTGATTCTGAGAAGATTATCCTAGAGGCAATTTCTGATAAAAACTTCATTTGACCCCTCAAAAAGTTGGGCACCCCTAGCTACTTGCCCATGGCTTCTAGTGTCAGCCATTTTTGACATTCTTCAACTTCTGTGTTTTCCTTGATCTTCTGATGATTTCACAATTCCAGGAGCTAGACTGACCTAATAGATTGGCTGTCATATTCACTGGATATCTTGACGAATTCTGAGGAGGGTCTTTTAGAGATGATATCTTCTGAAAACTTATTTCAGGGCCTCAAAAGTCTGGGCGCCCTTGGCTAGCTGGGGCACCTCTACTACCCAGACTGTCTTTTTTTGGATTTTCAACTTTTACACTTGCTTTTTGATCCTTTGATGAATTCTCATTTCTGGATGATCCGGAGGTCCGGCAAACTGATGACTGGACTCATTGGATAGCTCAAAGGATTCTAAAGGGGGTCTCCTGGGCATGATATTTCTTGAAAGATGAGTCTTGGGAGTCAAAAGCTTGGGCGCCCCTGGCCAATTGGGGTGCCAATGTCTTCCAAACTTAGAATTTTCTTGAGATTTTCATTTTGCCTTTGACTTCATCCTTCTACTTCGTCTTCGATATCTGTTGACTGCCAACTCTGATGAGCTTGCTAGTGGTTGCATTGGAAAGCTAGTTCAATTCCGAAGAAAACATTTTGGAGGTGCCAAACCTTAATTCATTCATTTGATGACCCAAAAGCTTGGGTGCCTATCTCCTCCTAGGGCGCCCAAGATCTCCAGCCTTGGTAATTTTTGGCTCTTTTTCAGCCTTCAAACTTGAAACCTCATGTTGTGTCCTCCACTCAATCTGAATTTTCCAGCAGTTGATGATTTTGTTGATTGAGCTAAGATATTCACTGCGAAGTTGGCAAAATTTTGAAGAGATTGACTGATCTAGAAAACCCTAATTGTTGGATTTCAGCCCCCAAAACCCCAGCACCTATCTCCTCCTAGGGCACCCAAAATTTCCAGACAGAATATTTTATGAGTTTTTTTATGATTTGCATTTTGCTTCTCTGTTGAAACTTGAGACCTCTATGTTCGATCTTTAATTCTAGATGACTGATTGATCAAATGATTGTGCTAATGAATTCACTGCGGAGTTGGGAGGATTCTGAGCAACATTGTCTAGGATGAGCAAACCCTAATTCCATCATTTGACCTCTTGAAAGATTGGGCGCCTAGCTCCTCCTGGGGTACCCATGCTTGGAAGTGTTAGTTATTATTTTGCAAATTTCTAAGGCACAAAACCCTAGGCGCCTAGACTGGGTATGGACGCCTAAACTTTCCAGAGTTAGCTAAAATTTTGCAATTTTCATGATTCTTTAACTTCCATTCTCCATTCTTCATCCCTCAATCATCCGTTGTAGTTTCTTGATCTGAGCAATGCCTGAGACTCTGAATCTGACACCTGGCAGTTGATTGACCTCCATTAATGACCTTGGAGCTCCTGAAACAGCTTCTGAAAAAGTAGAATACACCCACTAGGGCACAACTGATCTTTTGACGATTTTGGCTGGACCAGCCTGATGAAGAAGTATTTTCAGCCAATCAAAATCAGTTTGAACCCTAGAAGCCAAACTTCCTATTTTTAGAAAATTTTGCCAACATCCATTTGAGAAAAACCCAGAAAAAAGTTCTATTTTTAGAAAGTTTCTAAAAATAAAAATTTTCCTAAAATTTAGGCCGAAAAACCGAGATCTGTGTTTTGTAGCCTTAGTCGCTCTAAGTAGACCCAAATCGTCAGATTTTGAAAATTTCGAGTTTTCGACCCTCATGCAAGACAAGCAAATTCCCAATTTTGACCTTTTTTGACAATTTTAACAAGACTTTTGACCATTTCTTCAAAATGCCTAAGTGTAGCAAAAATTTTAATTTGGGGTACAACAGTAAACAAGTGAGAGTTTCTTTCATTCATTTGCAGATTTGTGAGCAAGCAAGTTAATAAAATAGAAGATTAGATCCAATAGTTGGTTGAAGATTGTCTAAAGACCAAGTTAAAATTGTGTGTTGATGTTGGGGAATGCAATGCTCAAGAAGTTGTTCTTGTGGATTTAGTTGATAGTTCTAAAGGTGACAAAGTGATTTTCCATAAGGGCTACGGTATCTCCAAGTTTGGGGATTATGATGATATTCCTTTATCAGCTTTTTCTGAATGGTGGATTAGAAGATGCATGTGTAACACTGTCCAAGCGTTGGCTTATAAGATCATTGATATCATTAAAGTTGAAGAAAAGATTGAAAAGGCAAAAAAGAAGGGGAATGAGTAAGATTAGTTCAACTTATCCCCTATTTGTGTCAATCAATGGACAAGTTTTTGTTTATATCTAGATACAGTGTTACATCCCAAATTGTGACGTTACAATTTACCATTACTAGATAGAGTAAATGTGAATTTTGGAGGTAAATTAATGATGCTTGTACCTTGTTTTCAAAATGAATGTTGTTTCATTTGATGTTATTCTTGGTGAAATACTGCATAAAGGAAAATAGAAGGTTACTGATTTGTGAATAATCTAACTTTTGAAGTGTTTTATGTATTCTGCTTTGTTTTGAGCATATGACTTCCGTTGTTGTGTCACGGTGTGCAGGAAAGAGGATCAATCCTCCAGACAGAGGAGAAATATCACTCGGGGAGGAACTTGGTCGGGTAAGCAGTAACGAGTACCATATGAGCATACACACACGTCAGTATAGGTTATGAGAAACGAAGTCAGTTATGATTGGTCTAGATAAGTCATCCTTAGGCTTGGAGTTATGTTTACTTCTTTATGCTTTGAAAAGTGATGATTACTCGTTTGTCTGACTTACTGTGCTTTGACCATGATATGGAAAATGTGAATGGATATATGTTAATAGGTCAAGTGGGTATGTATATACTTGTCAATACATACGTATGTTCGGCAGATGGATATGCCCATACGTACGTGTCAACATGGTATACATACATTTACGTGTACTCTGCATACAGTGATATACATATATATATATTTAACCACGTTACCTATAGCCTGGGGATAAGGATGTTAATAGTAATATTGATTGGAACTTACATACAATCGTATTTACACGAATACATATGCATGTATATTGAAAGTATGCTGACTGGCTCACAATATACATATGTAACAATTAATACGTATAAGTGTAAATATTTAAATGTTAGTATATTTAATAATATATACGTATATATTTTATATTATAGTTTTACTTAAATAGATATATGTATATATATAAATATATTTAAATGCTAATATTTAAATATAAATATATTCATATATTATAGAGTAAATAAATCTATAATAAAAATATATAAATATATATTAAATATATAAGAATATTTATTATTGCCTAAAGTGATTTAGGAAGTCAATTTTATTTTACCTTGAGTAATTTTGGAAATTGAATTCTAAAAATACCTTGGTAAATTTATAAAACGATTTTTACTATATATTATTACATTTGAAGATTTAAAAAAAAAGAAATATTTGATTTCGAAATCAATGTTAAATATTATGAACTATGGGAAATCGAAATATATTAAGAGAGATAAATATTTGAAATGTTAAATACTTTATATAGTGAAAAGTCGAAATTGTTTTTAATGAACATTTGGAAAAGAAGAAAATACATTATAATTTCGAAAGCTCATGAAAATCGCGTGGGAAAGTCGCGCGCAGGAAGAAGACGCGTCTGAAACGCACGGGCAGAGAATAGGTCAATGTATAATGGCCGAAACTATTCTTAGGGCATCAAAAATGGCGACGTGGAAGTATAGCAGGCTCGACTTTTTTCCCTAGAACGAATTTTTCAAATCATTTATATCGAATTAACCTAAAATCTGGAGAATGCCTTGAGCTGTCAAAATCCGCCATGAGAGTTGAAAAGTTCTTCTTTTGCTGGCTTAAAAGGAAGTCGAATCACCTTCCATTATGATGACTTAGGGTTTAAAAATCCGCCAAGTGACGTTTGACCGAGTATTGAAGCTTGGGTGTCATTTTGCATGCCCGAAATTGTGGAAAACTGTTGCAATTCGGGAGTATAAATATACACGCCTTCCATTCATTGTAGGCACGCATTGAGCAATCCGAGTTAAGCTTTTTAGAGTGGGAATTCCTTTAATTCCTGAAGAACATTTTATAATTTCTAAGAGCAAACTTCATCATTGGCTGGAAGTCATTTTCTGACCACTAACATCACAATTTCTGAGCTCACAGTGAAAAGCTGTGTTTACCTTCAGCTACATATCTTTAGTAAAAGTTCATTTTGAAAAGGAATTAGAGTCTGGTCTGAGAATTGTTGGAGGCCTGAAGTGCTGCAAACGTAATCAAGTTCATCCTCTAAAAGGAAAGACATAAACCAGGCATGCTGTTTCTTCTTTCATAATCTTGAAAGTATTTCTTGTTATAAATCTAAAAGTATGTTTACTGAATGTGCATAGTTAGGGAAATTGCATTGAGTTCAATATTTCAGTTAAAATAAACAAAGAAGTAGATCTCTGTTGCACCATGTAAGTAAACTACTTTAAGGTATGGTTATACATGTTTACTGAAGCGTATACCTGTTTGCATTAGTGTGTGTTTTGTATATGAGGAGTAAATACGTTTTCAATGATTAAAGGATTGTGAAAAAGGGAATATATGAGTAAAGAGCTTAGGGGATTAATTTACTTATCTTACGTTAAAAGAAATAATGGGAAAAGATAAAAGAGAGGGATTTGCTTGCATTTTGAATGACTATTGCTTGTTGTGTATGGTCTCTGTATATGGAGAATACATAGATATACTTATTATCTACTAGGATCGAAATGAAGGCAAAGTCAAGAAAGGTCTTTTAGCTTACGTTATTAGAATAACTGAGACAAGCTAAGTATTCTTAGGATAAAAATTTCCTAATTAGGAGAGTTGATACAAGACACTTGTAGACTGTCTCATTTCTAGTAGGTTCGTATGATTGTAGGATATCTGGGGTGACGGATTACCCAATGAAGGATAAAACCTACGCGTAGAGTAAGTAAGCCTCAAGTCAAATCGGCCCTGAGTAGTGTATATGATAGATGACCTTCATTCGAAGTACTGAATGAGAATACTTTGGCCAAAGTAGTGAAAGGTACGACATCCACTTAGGTGTGAGATAGTTGAGACTACACTGTCAGTTCATTGTGATCCGGGTACTAGATCGAGATTGTGAAATAGCAAGGTTCTAGTTGTGTAGGACACAGCACTATGCTCAGTTGGTAATCGTTAAAGGATACCCCACCAATCTCTTCTTCGAAGGGAGGGCCGTTCATTGTGAAATGATCGTGCGGGGGACCGCATTATAAGTCCATGGTTGGCGGAAAAGCGCCCGAGTGATGTTTCTCCTCCACAGCAAGCGGCCGATGTACCAAGATTTGAAAGGAAGGACTCCTAGACATTCTTACTTCTATTTGTGCAAAAGCTTACGAGCTATGTATGTAATTGTATTTCTTTTGAACTCTGATTTATATTTGCAATGAAAATGGAATTCGGGTGGAAACATATTGTAACTTGTACGTATTTATCAATAAAGAAAGGAAAAATTTTATTGTATCATCTTTGTTACTTGTTACCTTTACATGTATAAGGTGAGAATTGGAAATTTTTAATTTACGCAGAATTGGGTCGTTACATACAGCCCTGCTTTTGTTTCATAATCACGTCATTTGTACTGTTCTAGTTATGAATGTGGGTTCAAATTGTTAATTTTAAGATCAGAAATCAAATAAGCAGAAATAGAGCAATTTCAAACAATAGAACACAACATATACCCTAGGAAAACCCTCCTTCTTGAGGGATAAAAACCCAGCAACAATATATCACTTATATATCGAATAATAAACAGCAATTCACATTTACAATGAGGCCAATCACATGGCCAAACTAGTAGCACCACACTTGATGCAATGTCAAAAGAATAAGATCGAACTCCTTGAAGAATAATATCGATCTCCTTGAAGAATAATGTCGATCTGCTGATATCGAACTCTTTCAGACTTGTGCGCACTTGACTTGAATAGAAAAAATGGACGATCATAGAAGTGAACAGCACCTCCCTTATATACAATTCGATATGATGATTGTCAAACAACATGTCTCTTCATAGGTGAGAAGTCGGCCTCAAGTAAGAAGACACGACTTTTAGAATGGGTGGCGAATCTTTTATTAAAGGCAGCCATAAGAAAATAATAAATCATCGTTTGTATAGATGCACCACTTCAATAAAGTCGGCTACAAATGAATAAGAGATAAATTACAATGAGCGTTGCTTCTCTTTGGACGCACACAAATAAACAAGTAGCCACGGCTTTGTTTATTTGTCAACAATAAAATCGGGTGGAGGATGAGTCTCGAAGCTATACCATCAACACTCCCTCTTAGCTAGGGAGGAATCCTTCCAAGTATCCATGTCATGGAGTCTCTCAATATAACACCCACAATGGCTACACCCATTTGTGGAAAAGAGTTCATCACGGAGTCACTCAACGTGATATCGTCATGGAGTCACTCAACATGACGTCCACCATGGCTGCACCCATGTATGGAAAGAAACATGTGCACAAGTGCCCATCACGGAGTCACTCAACGTGATGTCGTCATGGAGTCTCTCAACATGACGTCCACCATGGCTACTCCTAGAGGGTGGATAAATACAAGTACAAGGGAATCATCACGGAGTCTCTCAACGTGATGTTGTCATGGAGTCTCTCAACATGACATCCACCATGGCTACTCCCAGAGGGTGGAACAAGGGCTTTCACCTCAAATTTCTCCGTCACAGAGAAAGATGCATTAACAAGCGCTTTCACCTCAAATTTCTCCGTCACAGAGAAAGATGCATCATAGCAAATCACAAAAGATCACTGATGCTGAGTCTCCCTCTCAGCAAGGGATTCATTCTGCACAACTCCAAGCTTGTCTCGAAAATGCACAAACTTCACTCTAGAGAGAGGCTTTGCGAGAATATCAGCCATTTGATCATCAGTGCAAATATATCTCAACTAAATAGCTTTCCTCAGTACCATTTCTCTAATGAAATGGTATTTGATCTCAACATGTTTTGTTTTGTCATGAAACACTGGATTGACAAATAGCTTCACACGGCTTTGATTGTCACAACGAATAACAGTTGGCTCCAATGATTGTCCAAACAATCTTGCAAGGAGCTTTCAAAGCCACACTGCTTCTCGAGCTGCTACACATGCTGCAATATACTCGGCCTCTGCAATGCTTAGTGCCACTAAAGACTGCTTCCTGCTACACGAAGAAATCATTGCAGACCCCAAGCTAAAGCAACATCCAGAGGTGCTCTTCCGATCAGCTACACTCTCGGCCCAATTAGAATCAGAATATCCTTGCAGCTTTAGGTCTACACTGGAAGTATATTTCAAGCCATATCCAACTGTGCCACGCAAGTATCTCAAGATATGCTTAGCAGCAACTAAATGAATTCTCCCTGATTCACACATGAACTGACTGAGTGCACTCACTGCATAGAAAATATCTTGTCTAGTATTGACTAGATACATCAACGATCCAATCAACTGCCTGTAGATAGTAGGATCTACCAGATCTGAACTAGCTGCAGACTCACTTAGCTTCTTCAAATTAGTTTCCATCGGTGTAGACATAGATTTGCAATCCATCATCCCAAATCTCTTCAAGATATCTATAGTATATTTCCCTTGACTCAGAATAATCTCATTGGGTCTCTGCCACACTTCCAATCTTAGAAAGTAATGCATAAATCCTAGATCTTTCATCTCGAATTCAGAAGCTAATTCCTTCTTGCATTTGATAATGAGATATTCTGCTCTAGTAAGAAATGAATCATCAACATAAAGAACCAAGATTAAAGCCTCACCATCAACTACCTTGAAGTAAAGATTTGAATCAACATCATTCTTGGAGAAGCCCAAGCTCATCAAGTATCGATCAATCCTCTCATACCAAGCACGAGGAGCCTGCTTAAGGCCATACAAATCCTTCTTCAATTTACAAACATGAGACTCCTTCCCATGAATCACAAAGCCATTAGGTTGCTCAATGTAGACTTCTTCTTCAATTACACTATTAAGGAATGTTGTCTTTACGTCCATCTGATGTAGCTTCCATCCCTTAGATGCTGCAATAGCAATGATAGTCCTGATAGATGTATAACGAGCAACCGGAGCAAAATATTCTTCATAATCTATTCCCTCTTTCTAAGAGAATCCTCTAGCCACAAATCTAGCTTTGTACTTCTCAATGCTTCCATCAGTAGCATGCTTGATCTTGAAAAGCCATTTAGAAGATACAACTGATTTCCCTTCAGGTCTTGGTACAATATCCCAAACATCATTCTTGATAATAGATTGATATTCTTCAGCCATAGCATCTCTCCATACTTGCTGACTTGATGCTTCCTCAACACTGGAAGGCTCAGATTCAATGATATGACTCATTAATGCTACATAGCCTGGAAACTTCTGTGGTCTTTTGCTTTCTCTGAATGTGCCTCTAGAGCTGCAAACTTTTCTGCCTCCTACATAGTTTTTGTTAATGGGATATAGCTTCGGTCAGATATAAATGATGATTGCTAAATAGCATCATCATCATTTATGTGTGATCGAATTAATCCTTAAAACATATTTCTGGAAAATAAATAAAACGAATTTATAAGCTTGCATAAATTCGAAATATTAAAATGTTGAGTAAATTCTGCTTTAATAAAATTGGAACTCATATCTATCTGACTTGTATGAGGGCATTTGGATTAAGGTTGTTAAACCGAGTATTACTCGATTGTCTTTGAGACCCGCGCGCCCAAAGGGACACGTCCCATGAGCGGACGTGTCTCCACTTGTGGAGACATGTCCTCTCATGAGACGCGTCTCTTAGAGGCAGGTCTCCAAAGATATTTAGCATTGTTCCTTCATTGAATTGCAGAGATCGAAATCATTAATGTTCTGCAATCAGCACATTCAGCACTAGAAAAATTAAAATCTGTCTTAGAATACATAGTAGAATTCTGACACTTAAAATTTCCTTAGTTTTAGGCTCCTTGTCTGATTAAGATTTGATTACATTTTCATGGTATCAGAGCCAAGTTGTGTGAATCCAAATCAAATCTAGATATCAGATTGCTCTAGAAAATTTGTATTTTTTAAAAATCGAATTCTCATCACATTCTTCATAATGTCAAGTGTGATCAGATTTGAAGATCGTCTTGCAGGAGCAAACAACTTCACATCATGGAAATTTAGAATCATGATGATCCTTAAAGAGAATAAATTAGACTCACTTGTGAGAGAAAATAAAAAGGAACCAGAGGTTGATCCTGAGAAAACTCAATGGATTGAAAATAATGAAAAAGCCATGAAAATCTTAGTAGATGTAGTTAGGGATCATATAGTGCCCATCCTAGCAAAACATGAAACTGCATATCATATGTTCAAATCTCTTGAGAATACCTATGAGATCAACAACACCAGTAGGACTCTTGCATTAAAGAGGCAAATCAACAATGCTCAAATAAACAAAGGAGAGTCCATTAATGCATACTTCATGAGGATCATTGAACTAAGGGATCAATTATCCACAATTGGATATCAGATTGATAGCAAAGAGTTAACTCTAATTGCACTAGGAGGCCTACCAAACTCATGGGAGTCATTTGTTCAAGGAATAAGTGCAAGATCTAAACTCCCTAAGTTTGACAGGCTAAGAACTGACTGCCTTCAAGAAGAAACAAGACTCTCCACAAAAGAAAACAAACAGAAAAACATAGATGAAGACATTCATGTACTCAACACATCGTCTAATAAAAGGAATAAGAAAAACTCCTACAAGAAAGGATCTTTTAAAAGAAAGAGAAATTCCAATGGAAAGGGATCTTCTAAAAGGAAAGACATCTCTCAAGTGCAATGCTTTAGATGTGATCAATATGGCCACTATGCAATGAAGTGCCCTGACAGATCAAAGCAACAAGCATCTTTTGCCAAAGTAGGAAAGACAAATTCAGATCATGAATCTGAGAACTTTGTGTTCTATTCAGCCTTATCTAGTCAAGTATCTAACAATATCAACAACTGGGTGATTGATAGTGGTTCTTCGAGGCACATCATAGGGTTTAGAGAACACTTAGACACTATGACTGAAGAGTCTGATGAAGATGTAACAATTGGGGATGACTCTACACATCAAGTAAAAGGGGTTGGAACTTGTTCCATCACATTGAAATCTGGTCTCTCCCTTCAACTCACTGGAGTCTTATTTGTACCTGGAATAAAGAGGAATCTAATATCCATCTCTGCCCTTGAAGACAATGGATATAGGGTTACATTTATGGATGGAAAAGTTCTAGCATGGCCTAAAAACTCAACTATCAAGAAAGCCCAAACCATAGGTGTAAGACAAGGGTACCTTTACAAACTTTGCACTGAAGTTAAACAAGCCCTTACCCTTGACACCTTTGAGTCAAATGAGATTTGGCATAGAAGATTAGGACACCTTCATTTCCGTGCCCTACCTTCTATGGAAAAACTTGTAACAGGCTTACCTAAGTTAAAACCATCTCATGAAGGAACTTGTAAAGGTTGTGCCTTAGGAAAGAATACAAAGGGATCCTTTCCCAATAGTTTGAGCAAAACCCTAAATGTGTTAGATCTGGTTCACTCTGACTTATGTGGACCCATGTCTGTACCTTCTAAAGCAGGATTTCTATACTATGTCATATTTATAGATGACTTCTCTAGGAAAACCTGGATCTATTTCCTTAAGTGTAAAGAGTCAATAGAAATCCTCAAAAGGTTCAAAGAGTTCAAAGCACTTACGGAAAACTTCTCTGGGAAGAAAATAAAAACCTTAAGGACAGACAATGGGAAAGAATACACCTCTGAAATTTTTAAGGAATTCTGCATGAGTGCTGGAATTAAGAGGGAGTTCACAGTGGCCTACAACCCTCAACAAAATGGGGTTGCTGAAAGAAAAAATAGAACCATTGTAGAAGCTGCCAAAGCAATGTTGCTTGACCAAAACATTGAAACCTCTTTCTGGGCAGAAGCCTCTAGGACTGCTGTCTACATCCAAAATAAATGTCCTCATTCTCATCTTGATAACAAAACTCCTGAAGAACCTTTCACTGGCATAAAACCTGACATTAGTCACTTTAGGATTTTCGGTTGCCCCGTCTATATTCATGTGCCCAAGGAGAAGAGATTCAAACTTGAACCTTCCGGAAAGAAAGGGATATTTATGGGATATAGTGAAACCTCCAAGGCCTTCAGGATATTCATACTCGGGCAGAATCAAATTGAATTGAGCAGAGATGCTATCTTTGAAGAAGACATTGCATTCAAAAGGGCAAGAAGTTCTAGTGAGATAGAAAATTATTCCCCTAGGGTATTAGAAGTGGAACCTACTCCTGAGATTCAGAGGGAGTATCCTGAGGAAATGCCAAATGAACTTCTATCTACTTCAGATGAGAATGCAAATGACAACAGCAAGAAGAGGCCACTTTGGGCTAGAAAGATGATCAAAGAAGCTGAGAATCATGCAGCACCCAAAGGAACATTTAGGGAGAGTAAAAGACCCAAACAGTTCTCAAGCTATGTTGTTCTAATGAATGACATCATAAATTCAGAACCCTCCAGTGTTTCAGAAGCCTTCCGACATCAAGTATGGAAGGACGCTATGACGGAAGAGTATCAGTCCATTCTAAAGAATGATGTATGAGATATTGTGCCCAGACCAAAAGAGAAATCTGTTGTCTCGTCCAAATGGCTCTTCAAAATCAAACATGCTGCTGATGGCAGTATAGAAAAACATAAGGCACATTTTGTAGCAAGAGGTTTTTCACAGAAGGAAGGCATTGATTATGAAGAAACATTTGCACCTATTGCCCGTTACACATCTGTGAGAGCAGTGATAGCCATTGCAGCAGCTAAAGGCTGGAAGATCCATCAAATGGATGTGAAAACTGCCTTTCTAAATGGAACCATTGAAGAGGAAGTCTATCTAGAACATCCTGAAGGTTTTATGATACATAAACCTGACTCACATGTATGCAGATTAAAGAAAGCACTCTATGGATTTAAACAGGCACCCAGGGCCTGGTATGAAAGAATTGACAGCTACCTCTTGGGATTGGGATTCTCCAAGAATGATGCAGATCCAAATCTTTACTTCAAGGTAATCAAAGGTGATATGTTAATAATTATCTTATATGTTGATGACCTACTGATAACAGGAGAAGATCATCTCATTGCTCAAGGAAAGAAGGATCTAACTTCAAAATTTGACATGAAAGACTTGGGCATCTTACACTACTTCCTAGGCTTAGAAGTATGGCAGAAATCAGATGGCATCATACTAAACCAAGGGAAGTATACTATTGATATTCTGAAGAGGTTTGGAATGTTGGATTGTAGACCCATGTCTACACCCATGGAAACCAACCTTCACAAACTAAAAGAAGCAGCAGCAGAATCTAAGTGTGCAGATACCACTCTATATAGACAAATGATTGGATCATTGATGTACTTGGTTAACACTAGGCCTAATATTTGCTATGCAGTGAATGCTCTAAGTCAGTTCATGTGTGAGCCAAAGGAAATTCACCTTATGGCTGTGAAACATATATTGAGATATCTTCAAGGCACTATTGGATATGGTCTTCTTTACAAAAATGACCACCTAGATCTACATGGGTACTCTGATTCAGATTGGGCTAGAAGTGTAACCAATCGAAAAAGCACATCAGGGTGTTGCTTTAGTTTAGGATCGGCTATGATCTCCTGGATTTGCAGAAAACAGTCTTCAGTTGCACAGAGCTCAACATAAGTTGAATACATTGCAGCCTCTATGGGAGCAAGAGAAGCAGTTTGGCTTCATAAATTGCTTGTGGGACTCTTTGGTGAGCCCTTGAATCCTACAATTATTCATTGTGATAATCAGAGTTGCATCAAACTCTCTGTAAATCCTGTCTTCCATGATAGATCTAAGCACATTGAGATCCCTTATCATTATGTAAGAGATATGGTAGAAAGGAAAGTGATCCAGTTGGAGTATGTTAGTACAAATGATCAAACTGCAAACATTCTCACCAAGCCTCTCTCCCGAATCAAGGTAGAACACTTCAGGAAGAAACTTGGTATGGTTGAAATGTAATTTGATATTTATGTCTGAAATTCAAATTGTTTATAAATTGTACTAATATATAAAGATGTTTAATGTGTAAACTCTTTTGTCATGTGTATGACTCCTTGACGTTATGGGCCTACTCCCCCTGTGTACATTATTGAAAGGTGACGATCTTTCTAATAATAAACACTTGTATTTGACATTGTAAAGTGATGACTCTACAATGATTGAGTTGAACTATCATGATAGATATCATGTGACTTGATATCTGTGGACATGTCATGATAGTATCTCTTGGACACTTTTGATGAATATCATGGGACTTGATATCATTTGAAGATCATTGTGATCCTTAAGAGATAATCATGGTGGATAATTATATATCCGTGGATATGCCATGAATATGGTAGACATCATGTGACTTGATGTCAGTGCACATACCATATTGAAGATGTGTTATGAAGAATGTCATGTGACTTGACATTATTGAGAAAACATATCATATCTTCGATATCACGTGTGAAGGTGATATCTCCACTTATTTGATTTGAAATATCTTCCCTAGCTAAGAGGGAGTGTTAATGGGATATAGCTTCGGTCAGATATAAATGATGATTGCTAAATAGCATCATCATCATTTATGTGTGATCGAATTAATCCTTAAAACATATTTATGGAAAATAAGCAAAACGAATTTATAAGCTTGCATAAATTCGAAATATTAAAATGTTGAGTAAATTCTGCTTTAATAAAATCGGAACTCATATCTATCCGCCTTGTATAAGGGCATTTGGATTAAGGTTGTTAAACCGAGTATTACTCGGTTGTCTTTGAGACCCGCGCCCCCAAAGGGGCATGTCCCATGAGCGGACGTGTCTCCACTTGTGGAGACACGTCCTCTCATGAGACGTGTCTCTTAGAGGCGGGTCTCCAAAGATATTTAGCATTGTTCCTTCATTGAATTGCAAACATCGAAATCATTAATGTTCTGCAATCACCACATTCAGCACTAGAAAAATTAAAATCTATCTTAGAATACATAGTAGAATTCTAACACTTAGAATTTCCTTAGTTTTAGGCTCCTTGTCTGATTAAGATTTGATTACATTTTCAGTTTTCCTAGCTCATAGAGATCTCTTTCGACCTATGTCAATATCCCTTAGCCCATCAGTTGGTTCCAAAGGCGCGACTGGATTAGAATCCTCTTTTGGTTCAGTAGACTCACTCTGAATCTCAGGAGTATGATCAATGTCCATGTCCTGAGGAGTCTCCTGGTCTTCATCATCTACCTCCATGTGTGAACCTTTAGATTTTTTGAATGCAACATCTTCTTCAAAAGAGACATCCCTGCTGATCTCTATCTGTTTATGTCTTGGAATGTAAATCCTGTAGGCTTTTGAGGATTCACTATAACCTACAAATATTCCTTTCTTGCCGGATGGTTCTAACTTAGTTCTCTTATCCTTAGGCACATAAATATAAACAGGACAACCAAAGATTCTCAAGTGACTAACCTCAGGCTTCGCACTTGTGAAGGCTTCTTCAGGAGTCATATTTTCCAAAATACGGTGAGGGCTCCGATTTTGAACATACACTGCAGTTCTAGATGCTTCTGCCCAAAGGAAGGTTTACAAATCTTGATCATGGATCATAGCTTTGGCTGCCTCAACAATGGATCTATTCTTCCTTTTTGCAACTCCGTTTTGTTGTGGATTGTAAGGAACACAAAACTCCCTCTTAATCCCTGCCTCGATACAAAATTTACGAAAGCCTCTAGAGGTGTATTCTCCTCCGTTATTAGATCTCAGAACTTTGACCCTCTTTCCGGACAAATTCTCGACTTGAGCCTTAAATTCTTTGAATTTCTCAAGTACTTCTTCAGATTCTTTAGACTTCAAGAAATAAATCCAAGTCTTTCTAAAGTAGTCATCAATGAAAATAACATAATACCAAAAACCACTCAAGGATGCAACAGACATTGGACCACACAAATCAGAATGAACAAGATCTAGAATACATTTTGATCTACTTTCACTACTATGAAAAGGACCTTAAGTATTCTTACCCATTGCACATCCTTTGCAAGTACCATCATGCTCCTGACTGAGTTTCAGAAGCCCAGTAACCATCTTCTCCATGGATAGAAGAGCTCTGAAGTGAAGGTGAGCAAGCCTCCTATGCCAAAGCTCGCTTGAACTGGTGGAATCATGCAACAATGCTTGAATTGGACGAATGGTAAGTCTATATAGACTCTCTTACCAAACACCAATCACGTGGGTTGTCTTGATGCTAGAGTTCTTCGGCCAAGCAAGAACTTTTCCCTCAGAAAATGCAACTTGATATCCTTTGTCCTTCAAGGCTGAAATTGATACAAGGTTCCTCTTGATACCTGGTACGAACAAGACATCACTCAAATGAAGAGGGATGCCAGAATCTAGGTGAAGAGAGGCAGCTCTAGCACCTTTTACTAAATAGCAAACATCATCTCTGATTATTACTTGAATGTTGGTTTCTCTCTCCACCAAATCTGAAAGATGCTCTCTATACCCTGTAATATGTCAAGAAGCGCCACTATCAATCAACGATGTGCTACTATCAGTTGGAACATTGCTTGATAGGGCAGACATAAATAGAAATCCACTTGAGTTGTCTCTTGATTCCTTCTGAGGAGAGACATCATCCACATCCGCAGTAGAAGCATGTTGCTTTGGTCTTGTTGCACAATCTCTAGCATAGTGACCATACTTGTCACATCTAAAGCACTGAATATGGGAGAGATCCTTCTTCTTCTTTGATTCAGGAGCAGCATCTGACTTCCTGTCTCTATTCCTCTTGAAATTACGTTTTCTCCCTTCTCTTCCTTTCCTCTTTGAAGTTTGAGCAGCAAGAACATGATTGTCTTCATTGTGAGAACTTCGTCCATTACCCCTTGCTGACAACCTTGATTCCTCTTGAATGCAATCTGCTCAAAGACGATCAAACTTAGGTAGCTAAGAAAACACTGATACCTTGGATAAAAGGCTCCCAAGATTGAGGAAGACTGTTAAGCGCCAACATGACTAAGTCTCAATCATCAATTATGTCTCCAATGGCATAGAGTTGATCCTTCAACTTAGTGATCTTCATAAAGAAGAAGATGATTGAATCTCCTTTCGCCATCTTGATGTGATGTAGTTGTTGCCTCAATGCAAGAGCTTTGCTAGTGTTATTGATCTCATACAATCCCTCCAAAGTCTTGAACATCTCTCTAGCTATCTTCAATTTGGAGATAATAGGCACAAGGTGATCCTTCACAGAATCAATCAATATCTTGTTGGCCTTTGTGCCATTCTTCCTCCATTGTGACTTCTCAGTTTCATTGGAAGGTTCAAGTACCTCGCTCTCCACGAACTCAAGAATGTCATTTTCTTCCAATGCAATAAGAACTCTAAACTTCCAAGAGGTGAAGTTAGAGGCACCATCGAGTCTATCTTCAACCTTGAGTCCATTCACCATTTTCGTAGTTAAGACAGACACACTAAGATGAGAATAATAGAGGAAGATAATGCTGCTTATACAGATCTAATCACAATCTTGCTTAAACCCGCTCTGATACCATGTTAATTTTAAGATCAGAAATTAAATAAGCAGAAATAGAGCAATTTCAAACAATAGAATACAGCATATACCCTGGGAAAACCCTCCTTCTTGAGGGAGAAGAACCCAGCAACAATATATCACTTATATATTGAATAATGAACAGCAATTAACTTTTACAATGAGGCCAATCAAAAGGCCAAACTAGTCGCACCACACTTGATGCAATGTCAAAAGAATAAGATCAAACTCCTTGAAGAATAATGTCGATCTGCTGATATCGAACTCTTTTAGACTTGTGAGCACTTGAATTGAATAGAAAAAATGGATGATCATAGAAGTGAACAGAACCTCCCTTATATACAATTCGATATGATGATTGTCAAACAACATGTCTCTTCATAGGTGAGAAGTTTGCCTCAAGTAAGAAGACACACCTTTTACAATGGGTGGAAAATCTTTTATTAAAGTCGGCCATAAGAAAATAATAAATCATTGTTTGTATAGACACACCACTTCAATAAAGTCAGCTACAAATGAATAAGAGATAAATTACAATGAGCATTGCTTCTCTTTGGACGCACACAAATAAACAAGTAGCCACGGCTTTGTTTCTTTGTCAACAATAAAATCGGGTGGAGGATGAGTCCCGAAGCTATACCTTGGAGCTCCTGAAACAACTTATGAAAAAGCATAATAGACCCACTAGGGCACAACTGATCTTTTGACGATTCTGACTGGACCAGCCTGATGAGGAAGTATTTTTAGCTAATCAAAATCAGTTTGAACCCTAGAATCCAAACTTCCTATTTTTAGAAAATTTTGCTAGCATCATTTGAAAAGAAACCAGAAAAACCTAGAAAAAAATTCTATTTTTAGAAAGTTTCTAAAAATAGAAATTTTCCTAAAATTTAGGGCTGAAAAACTGAGATCTTTGTTTTGTAGCCTTAGTCGCTCTGAGCAGACCCAGATCATTAGATTTTGAAAATTTCGAGTTTTTGACCCTCATACAAGACATGCAAATTCCCAATTTTGACCTTTTTTGACAATTTTAACAAGACTTTTGACCATTTCTTCAAAATGCCTAAGTGTAGCAAAAATTTTAATTTGGGGTACAATAGTAAACAAGTGAGTTTCTTTCATTCATTTGCAGATTTGTGAGCAAGCAAGTTAATAAAATAGAAGATTAGATCCAGTAGCTAGTTGATGATTGTCTAAAGACCAAGTTAAAATTGTGTGTTGATGTTGGGGAATGCAATGCTCAAGAAGCTGTTCTTGGGGATTGAGTTGATAGTTCTAAAGGTGACAAAGTGATTGTCCATAAGGGCTACAGTATCTCCAAGTTTGGGGATTATGATGATATTCCTTTATCAGCTTTTTCTGAATGGTGGATTAGAAGATGCATGTGTAACACTGTCCAAGCGTTGGCTTATAAGATCATTGATATCATTAAAGCTGAAGAAAAGATTGAAAAGGAAAAAAAGAAGGGGAATGAGTAAGATTAGTTCAACTTATCCCCCTATTTGTGTCAATCAATGGACAAGTTTCTGTTTATATCTAGATACAGCCCTGCTTTTGTTTCATAATCACGTCATTTGTACTATTCTAGTTATGAATGTGGGTTCAAATCTAGTTGAGTTTTGATGCTTGCATTCCCTGGTTGGGTGTGCAACAGTTTGTTGTATTGGTCCTATGTTGTTTTTTGATGGTGTCTAAGCTTTGTATGTTTGGTATCATTGATGCTCTCTAAGCTATATTTGTACACTTTTCCAATATTACAAAGAAAAATAAAAATTTAACAGCTTGGTTGGCACTTATCCTGGCAAATTTTTCCTTACTCCGGTGTGCCTTTATGGTGTAGTTGATCCCATTCTTGAACCATCTATATTTGTTAGCCATTCTCATAAAAATGGCATCTCTAACATATAAATATGGACTTCCAAGTACTATATCAAATGCATCAAGAGGAATTATATCTGCATCCACTTCATCAACATGCTGTGGATTAATGTCATATTAAACTTTACATTTCTTTGTCTCTTGCATCTCTTCACCTTTTTCCACCCAACCCAAAGAATATGTGTGAAGATGACCATATGTTTTTAAACCAAGATTCTTAACAATATCAACTGAAATAAGATTGCATTGAGAGCCAAGATTTTGCTCATCTCCTCTTGTTCCTTTTCCTCATCTAAGGCTTTCATGGTTATGCACCCTAGCATTTCCTCTACATCTAAATTATCCTCAATATTTTCCTCACCCATGAGGGTTACCATGAGTTCTTAAAGTCTTGTTTAGCTCAATTCTTTGGGTCTAGTTACAAATACAAGTTCCATCATTTTGCATCAGTATGTCCATCTATAACACAATTACTACAATGGTTTTTAAGATACTTGCATCGATGTACAGCAACAATATTCTTCTTACATTTCCAATTACCTTTCTTGAAGAATTTTTCCTTCTTGGGCTAACTGATGCTTTTTCCTTGCTTCAAAAATTCTCCTTCTCGTTTTTCATCTCTTTCCCATGTAATATGCTTGGACACCTACCTTAACCAATTCCTTTGGCTTAGTGGTGATTATTATTCATACACATATGAAACTAGGTTTTCATGCCCCTTTTTTCAATTTTTTGTCAACTAATCCTTGAATTTACATCAATGCCAAGTCAATTATGGTTTCCCCCCAATCAGTTTGCAAGATCAACCTATTAGGATTTATGAACTTCAACTAACATTTTTGCAGGATGTTCAAGTTTGCGCTATTAGGAGAAAATTGATGAGGTTCTTGATTGATGATGTTTGTGTCAATGAGGCAAGTATGAAATGGCAAAGGCTATTAAAGCTTCAAAATGAGAAGCTAGTGAAATGATGGGAGAAGAAATCCTGAATTCCTCTTTTGGGCTCAAGTTTCAAAGATCTCCTCCTAGGCACATGTTTTGTGTGGCCATGCCAACCTTTTCCATTGCCAAAATCAGTAAAAATTGGCTAAGTCTTTAGTGATCTCCATCAAGGTATCAAGGACTAATATGGGTGCACTCTTTAACTGGTAGAGCCTAGTCAAAACCCCATCCAAATCAGGAAATATGGCAATAAGATGTCAAGTATGCACCAACAAGGGTTTGGCACACCAAAAACTCCTTCAAATGCCTCATAACATGGAAAAATGGTTATGAAATTGCACCCAACATTTAAGAGGAATAGGTGACCCAATTTAGGCACACTTTTTAGGTGGCTTTGCCACATAAAATTTCTGCAAGCAGATTTAAAAAGTGGCAAACATAAAAGTGTAGTGTGTTTGCCTTGTAAGGGAAGTTAAATCAGATTGAAGCGCAATTTTTAGGTGGCTTTGCAACTATTTATCTCCATCAAACAGCAGTCATAAGTGGCAATAGGTTAAGGGAAAGGTGTCTAAGGTAAAAATGGAAATAATTTAACATGAAGCATACTTTCAGCTTGTTCAAACCATGTATATCTCCACCTAACAATGGAAAAGAATAACTTAAAACAGGCACACTTCTTGTGGAAAAAACCATAAAAAGTTCCACCTACAACATGCGATCTCAATGGCAAAGTGGTAAGTGATTCATGCCAGCTAGCTATAATAAGAACTTCAAGTTAAAGTGGCACACATTTCATGGGTTACAGCCCTAAATAACTCCACTCAGCTGAAAGGTGAATGAAAAGACAAATCTTGGTGCACTTATTTGAACAATTTGCCATTCAAAAACCCCTCCAAGAACATATTCTTAATGGCTTTACCATGCTAGTTTTCTTCTGGTCGCACCTTGTCAAAGGTTTTCCCGCTCTAATACTGCTCCTATGCAAACATGAGGTGGTAAATGCCTCAATGATGGGCACTATATCATGTATAGTCAGTTTTATAGAAAAAAAACTATGAATAAAGAATTTCAACAACTATATGAAGGCAATTCATTGTATAAACTCTACAACTATTCCTATCTGCTGTTAACAGCAGAAGAAATGGCTGTATTCATAATTTTGCAGATCCTAAGGGCATTTTCAGTACCTTTGAAAGAGTTTCCAAGGTTGGCAGCGGCTTTTTAGAATCTTCAATGGCACCTTTCATTCTCTTGAGTGTTGCACAGTCTTGAACAGAATTTTCTCCTCCTCCAAGTGGCTGCCTTTCCTTTCAAGCAGGCTGAGTATTCAATTTTCATTTACCAAAACCCTAGGACATGCAACGAAGTGTAATTCATCTTTCATATATTAAGTTGTTGTTGGCGTAACAACTAACACCTCTGGAGTAAGAGTTGCTACGAACAGCCTATGTACACTACGCAATAAGTGCTCTTCAAATTAGGAGGGGAAGCTCCCTCGTTGTGCTTTACAAAAGTACTTGCAAATGGAAATAAACTAAGCTAAATCCTGTCTTTTTGTTTCAGCTGTAGAGGTACAAGGCTTTCTTGAAAACTAATACGTTGCAGCTGAGTTTTCTCTGGTTTCGCAGATTCACTAACTACAACTAAACTTAATAACTTAAATTCTATCCAGTTCCCTCAAGAAAATAGAGCATGAGGAAACGGAGCAAGGTTATGACTATCAGACGATAAACGCATTCAGATTCTCTACTTGAAGGCAAGGTGGCGCAACTATTATCTCAATCTGAACAAGTTTATTGGCACAAAACAGATTTAAGAATTTACCATGACAACCTTATGGAACCCTATGTGGCATAACACTTGATCATAACAGTAAAGACTTCACAAAACAGATTTATCATTACAATCTTACGAAACCCTATGTGGCATAACGCTTGATCAAAATGATAAAAGATTCACAAAACAGATTTATCTAAACTAAGGGAAGTATTTACCATGACAACCTTATGAAACCCTATGTGGCATAACACTTGATCATAACAGTAAAGACTTCACAAAACAGATTTATCATCACAATCTCACGAAACCCTATGTGGCATAACGCTTGATCAATAATGACAAAAGATTCACAAGACAGATTTATCTAAACTATGGAAAGAATCCACTATCACAATTGCATGAAACCCTATGTGGCATAACAATTAACTGTAATAGCAAAGACGCATGAACAAATACCAAAAGAGCAATATTGAGGGCAAGGTAGGCGCAGCATATATTTCTCTCTCAAGCAAAAGTTAATTACAAATGAGCAAAAGCTCTTATTTATATACATCAAGGTGTAGGGAACCCTAAAATCACCTTGTGTTAACTACAGTCTCGCAAATGCATGCAAGATTAATTATTAAACCCTAATGAAGTAAACTATACAGTTAACTGGAAAGCTACCATCAGTTAACTGGTACAAATAACCTAAAATAGACCATGTGCAAGCATGCACGTCCTTATTTAAAGCAAAGTTAACTGGCCACTACCTTCAGTTAACTGGAAACCCTAACCCTAACTCCTGTGACGATAACTCCAAGGATGAGATAAGCATGCATTAGATCAGCAAGTAAACTCAAGACTGAAAGTCGAGTTAACTGCTACTCATGACTCAACCCTCGAAATTAACTGCAGGTTCCAACTGGCAGATCACTCCATGTCAACTCGGTCTAACACTTCGACCAAGAACTCATCGATCTCTCTGTCATCTGGCACTTTAACACTGCTCAAAGCAAAAGTCTGCTTCTTCAGTTCTCTGCCACTTTCTGTGATCGTGTGCATGCCATCTTTACATTCTTCAGTCGCCCTTCTGAAACTGGCTGCAATCACTGAAATATTTTCTAATTTGGGCGCCATAGGTTCACCTTCAAGGCTGTCACGAATCAGCTTCTCGAACTCTGCTTGAACTTTGTCCAACTCAACATACGTGCCATCTTCCAGAAGATAATGACACGGAATCTGAACAACGAAACCGCTGACAAGTGCAAGTACTCCAACCACATCATCCTTGAGTGAAAACAACTTAGTAGAGATCTTCTCACATATTTCCATTCTGAGAAGGTGCTGCTCTCTCCAAGTAAAGACTTTCTCCTGATCCTCATCGATCTCCAAGGCATCGTATGCAACTGACAACTGAGATACTAATACACGATCTTTTGCCAAATTCTCTGCAACCGCAATCTCAAGTGACTGAACACCCTGACGAACCTTATGTGCATCACTTCTCAACTGATACAAATCTGCAAGAAGATGCCGACCAGCAGCAACTAAACTATCAATCCAGTTGTCCAAGAGTCTGCCATGACTAACCAACTGATCCAATTTTTGTTGTTCTGCAGGTGTATGCTGAGGAAGAACAGGTGTCCTACTCGAATTCCCATGAACAAGATCAGAAATGTATCGACGAAGTTGACCAATTTCAGCTTTAAGTAATGCCTTATCTTCTCCATCTTTGGTGATACGCTCTTCAAGATTATTGGTAACAATCTTAAGAAGAGATACATCTGTCTCTCGTGTAGTCCTGCCAAGATTAGCCTTAGTGAATGTAAAGTCACCAACTTCGACTTCATCTAAGCTTTTACCCTCTGGAGGAACGGCAACTTCAATAACAATTTCTGATTCTGGAGTCTTCTCAATGTGCACCTGTTTCTTTATCTTCTTGTTTGACCTTCTCTGATAAGGTTCACCGAACTCAGATAAGTCAAGATTATATGAAGGTTCACGCCTCTGTCTCCCTAAAGACTTCTCGAGCCAACAAGACTGAACAATATTCTCAATTCGCGGAGAGACTGTCCCTGATGTATCAACCTGTGGTGGTTCAGGTGTCTCCGATCCAGCTTGAATTGGTGTCTCAGGCTCAGAACTTATGTCAATAGGCTGTTCATGAGGTGAACTAGGAGGTGAAACATGAGGCTCGGCCTGAATAACTGTCTCTACTGGAACCTCAGGAACATTCTCAACTTGTTTCTGCTTCCTCTTACCGCATTTTCTCTCGTGTTTCCACCGAAGTCTAACCCCTTCAGGAGGTATTATAATGGCCTTGACTCGAGGTTTTTCCCTAGAAGTAGAAGGCAACGAAGAGAAATCCTTTGGCGGCTCTGCTACAGGAAGTGACTTCCGCTTCCATTTGCTTTCCAAGAACAACTTGCTAGTCTTGATAGCTGATCTAGAAACCTCTTCAATAGAAATATTCTCCTTGGCGTACCAATCAAGTGAGCGAAGTGGCTGCCGAGCAACTTGATCTTTGACATATGAATTGAGAAGAACATCTCCATCATCATCCGATAGACCATCAACATCTTCTGACAGGTAATCAGAGAGCTGACCAATAGTGAGTCTACAGTAGTGACGACGACGAACCTCGAATTCATCTTCACAATTAGCCCAGAAGTCTTCAAGTGTTGGCGTATGTGCAATCCTTCGCTCTAACCGATCTGCATAATGACCGAGAGGATCATAGGAACGCCGTTCAGTGTAAGTCTTGAGTTTGAACCTTTCTATCTCAGTAGACATAAACCTGGCATCTGTCGCTGCATCGCATGTGAAAATTCCCAATGTGAATGGAAAATTAGCCGCAGTCTTATGACGACTACGAAGAAAGAAATGGACATGCTGCATCTGTCTGAGGAACTCCATAAAAATGAGCTTATCTGAAGGGTATCTCGGTAACATCAGGGGCTCTCCAACATATCCATAAACGCGGATGTATGTAAAAGTAGGGAACTGGATAAACCAATCCGCCCAAGTCTCCATCGCTGATTTGGTCTCAGCAGAAATGCGAATGTGCATCTCGTCATCAAGATCTCTTACTGTTCTCATGGAAAAGTGATCATTCACTGCTCGGAAATCCTGCTCGGATTGAGAAAACTCCAACTAAGGATAATACTCATGAACACGCTGAACACCGAGAGTGCCATTGGTTTTAAGAAACCTGTAGCTACCTTGAAAAGCAACCAAGTAAACCAAGTAGGATATCATATGAAACTCATGATACTTGAGAAAGTTAGTAATTTGCTGATGTAAGCAATCACTAATCAGCATAGCCCAATCAAAACGCTCTGTACCATCAAGAACTCTGGTAATCAGGTAGAACATCCATGGATGAAAAGTGCTAGCATCTGATTGACCAGTAACTCGGTTAAGTAAAGTTATCAAAACAGCAACTTCCTCTTTGAATTCACCGCGACCAACCTTCTTAGGCAAATTAGTCTTCTGAACTGTCAACCATTTCTGAGCAACTTTCCTCTGTGAACGTTGTTGATCAGCATTCCATATCTTCTCACAAGCCTCAAGAACCACAGTGAAGTTATCTGAATGAGGAAGAATAGCAAAACATTTTTCTATGTCCTTCGGATTGAGACTGCAAACAACCTTGCCATCTGCTGATCTGATTTGTCGTGAAGATGAGTCATAATGCTTAATGCAAGCAAGTACGAACTCAAGATCAAAAGTAGTAACAGGAATAGATGCCGCTGCCAGCAACCCGGAACGCTCAAGATTCCTCAACGAATTGCTGCTAACACCTTCCAAACTGCTCAGATTGACCACTGGATAAACATGATTTAGGTCTGTATCTGACGTTTTGATGAAATTATGTGTAAGAGCTGATTTCACCTTGTAATCAATGAGATTTGAACTGCATTTTGAAAATGATGACTTTTGACTGTAAAGTCGAATATATTTGGAGAACTTTTTGAAAACTTCTGGACAAAGCTAAAAATAGCCTCTAACGGAAGAAATTTTCAAAGTTTTTCTGGAACATGGGTTTTGTGCACAACTGAATTTTGAACAAACCCAGATAGCTAGATTTTCGAAAAAATGTGTTTCAAGCCCACATGCAAAGAGATTCTCGGAAAAAGGCACAGAGCTTCAGAACGAAGGCAAGGGGCGATTTTCTCGAAAAAATCTAAGACGTGGGTCTTGTTGCAAACACTGAAATATGCGAACCCTGATAATCAGATTCTGAATATGTGTTGAATTTCTTTGACGTGCGAAGAAAGTACCGAAGGTGAGAAATAGAAGAAATAAGACAGAAGATAGAAAGTTTTGCTTGTCTGCTTCTGAAAAATCTGCCAACCTCTTCTCTGGAATTTGATAAAACCTGCATGCAAAGTGAAAATAAAGTCTAGAATCTTCTTCCTCTGAACAATCTGAACTCGTTGCTTCGAAGAACGCTGAATTCGGACACCTGAATCACCTTTAGCTTGCTGGTCGCTCAAGAAGAATATGAGCTTCAGAGCAAAAGATGATGAAATAATGGACGCCATTGCTGAAATATATAGAATTTCATCATTGAAAATTCGCACTAAGCAAGGAATGCTTGAAAAGTGCGCTTGGCTTCTAATTGGACCCCATTTTAGTTAACTGGAACTGAGATAAGCTAATTAAAGCACCATGCATTAGGGTTTGCCTTACAAGTCTTCAGTTAACAACTTCATATGACTTTGACTTCAGTTAGCAACCTATAATGAATTCGCCATCTTCAAACTTGCTTTATGATTCACAAATTTGACCTAAGGCGTGCCTTCAGATAACTAAAGTTAACAATCTTGATTGAGATAAGAAATTCACCATCTTCATGCAATAAGCCATCTAAAAATAGCGCCCCTTTTCAATCTTCAGTTGGCCTTCAAGAATGCGCCAACTTCACATGCTTTAATCAATAAAATCTAAATATAACAACCCTTTTGGAACTAAAGTTGCCATTCCTTGAAAAGTGCGTAGCTTCACAAAATACGCTTCATCATAATATGACGTCCCTTCTCATAACTGAAGTTAACACTCAAATGCACCTTACTTCACAAATTAAGCTTCATCATAATATGACGTCCCTTCTTGAACTTCAGTTGACACTCAATGAAGCGCCATCTTCACTAAAACTTCATAATTGCAACCAAATTCGCCATGCATGTGAACTCCAATTGACATTCACTGATAATCTTCAGTTAAGTGGACATGCAATCAAGTTAACTCAACATGCAAACTAGTTAACTCGATATGCAAACTGAAAGATCACTCCACATGCCATATGAACTGAAGATGACAACCCAGAAATCGTTTAGTCTAACTGCAGTCAGAACTCCAGTTAAGGCGTCCATTCAACTCACTTTCGAAAATTCAACTTTGAACTCTCAAGCGAATTCCAGACTTAGCCAAATTTCATGAAAATTTAAGCTAAAAACCTCTGCCGGGACCTTTGTTCATCCTCTGACACCAGTTGACTGACTTCTCCGATTGACTGGCTGACAGGTGCATTGCAGAGCTTAGTAAAAACTGATCAAAAGATATCTTGAGACTACACGTCATAAAACTGACATCTAAAGACTCAAAAATCCAAGCGCCTTTTTCAAAAGCTGCTCTTTTTCTCAGACTTTGTCAAATTTTGACTTCTGTACTTCGTACGAAAGGAAAAATAAATCCTTCATAACTTCTGACCTATCAACTTTCAGGACTAGATCTCAAGTTCACTGCGGAGCTGACTTCATTCTACACCACAGCTGCAAAGGCACATTTCCCAAGAAAACAACATCTGAGGGGTGAAAAACTAGGGCGCCTTTTTCAAAAGTTGCTCTTTTCATCCCAGACTTGGCCATTTCTGGAACTGGCTAGAATATCACAAAAACCTCAACTGCAAGCTGCTGAGGCATCTCACGAACTGACGGAGACAGGCAACGGAAAGCTGAGCATAACATGGACACATTGAATATCTGGTATCATCAGAAAGAAAACATTAAAGGCTTGAAAAGCTTAGGGACCTTTCCCAAAATGTGCTCTTTTGCTTTTTCCTCTGATATTTTGACTAAGATTTGACCCTACGTTCGACCTCAGGTTCAGGCACTTCAGCAACTCAGATTCACCCGGTGACGGATGCGTCGCGAAGCTCGAACAAAAGTGAGATAAACATCTTGGGTGGCATTTAGTCAAAAACCTTCATTTGGCACCTCAAAAAGATGGGCGCCTTTTCCAAAAGCTGCGCTTTTTACCAGTGTTAGCCAATTCTCATTTTTACCTCGTTTTGCGCTGTATTCACCACAACTTGCTCGAAACAGGGCCGTTTGACAGGCTTGATAGCTCACTACGAAGCTAACGTGATGCCGGACGAATGTCTGCTGGAAGTGACAAACCCTAGAAACAGGATCTGAGCCCCTAAAAGATAGGGCGCCCATTTGAGAATGTGCTCCCTTCTCTAGAGAGAAAATTTTGGTGATTTCCATTCAGATTTTCATTTTTCTTAAATTCCTTCAGCAACAGACTGACATGACACTGACACCAACTCCATATTTAAGAACCCCAAAAATGACCTTCTGTCATCACTTTAACAGGATTAAGACTCAATTAAGCAAAATGCCTTAGTGAAGCAAAAATTTTGGTTTTGGGTACAACAGTTGTCATCACGGAAGATCTAATCACAATATCACAAGATCAAAGAAAGTTTTTCCAAGTGTTCCAAGGTTGACAACTCCAAATTTCAGAGGGTTGGCATCTCACCAAATCTAGAATTTCATCAGGATCCTTGAATAATTTGAAGTACAAAAGAATTAGGTTTTCAAGTTGGTTGAAATGTGTGGACTCATGGTGGTTATGTTAATTTTAGGACCAGAATTGAATTAAGTGTTGTACCCAAAATTAATTTTTTGGCATTTTGTATAAATTGAGCTAAATCTACTTAAAATGCCATGTTAAGTCAGTTTTAGGTCAAACCAATCATAGAATCTTGGTGGGTTTCTGTCAAAGAACACACGTGCAAAATTCTGAAAATTTGAAAATTAGGGTTTTTCACCCCTATTTTCAGGGAAACCCCCGAAAATAGGACCTTCCCAGAAATATTCGAAAATGATTTTGATAGGATTAAAAGACTTCACGATCACATTGGTCAAGTCAGAATCATCAAAAGACATGTTTTACTCTGGTGGGTCTATTTCTATTTTTCAGGAAGAAAGTTAGAACCTCTGCAGCCATTAATGGCAGATTGGCCAGTACCAGGTGTTGAAAGTTAAACTCCAAAAGCTTCAACGACGCAACCATGGCGGAAAAGGTCAAAAATGATGCTGTTTAATGAAGGAGATTCCTGAAAGTGAAAAAGGTCAAAATTTGACTAACTCTGGAAACGTTACGAAGGAGAGAACTCAAAATGCTGAAAAGAGCCTTTTTCAAGCAGGGGCGCCCATGATCTTTGAGGGTCAAATGCTGTCAGTAAGATCATCCGAAGCAGTCATTCTCGACGTTTGATTACCGACTCAACAGTGAAACAAATATCCAGATCATCCGATGAATAGATCACTAGCAACTGCTGACGAAGCAAAAAGAGGCAGTTGAGGAAATATCAGGAAACCACAGTTAACGGCAAAGTTATAAGGAAAAAGAGCCTTTTCAAAAGAAAGGCGCCCTTCTTTCTTGACAAGCAGATGCTGATAAATGACAAAAGGCTTCTCAACCCAAGCAGTATCTCTGGAACGAATCAGAACACCAACACCGACAGTATAGCCAACGCGATAACTGGACGCAGACAACTTTTTCGATAGCATGCGACCGCGCCAAAAGGTGCCGCCTTTTCGCTGAGTAGCGCCTTTGAATAAAGTAAAGGAACCCTAAAAATAAGATCCGTAGTTTTCTCAAGCGTCATTCGTGACAACAAAGAATAAACTGGATGAAGCACGTGTTTAAATCATCTCGACTTCTCTCGATCAACGGTAGAAATCCGTGATCAAAGCACAAGAGGTCATTTCAAAGTTACCAAGAACGGTTTGAAAAATTCACTACAGACATAAAAGCTTTTCCTTGAAAAAGGCTTCATCCTTTGAAGCCCTAACTCAGCTTCACCATGCCCCGCACTTTTCCCAGTTCGATCCCATTCCTCGCAGCTGGAATGTGTCCGCGACATCTCAGGATCAACAGACAACGCTAGATTCAGGATCAAACAGAGGGCTTTCAGGAGAATAAATATTTAAAAACTTGCAAGAAACCAAAAGGGACACCTAAAGAAGTCAAGGGTCAATTTGTTGACTAAGTCAAGAGCTTTTTGAGTTAAAGTTGGCTAAAACGCTCCACGATTGGTGGAAATCACCTTTTCAACTTTAGATCAAGCCAAAATCACCTTTTGAGCTTGAGTTAGGTCCCCAAACTTGTGGATCTGAAGCTTAAACATATATATTCAAGGTGAAGGCGTCCCATTTCATTATTTCCTTGCAGGTTAAGAGATCAAGATCAGCCACAAGCTCTCAAGGACGCCATTGATAGATCTGAACAAGGTTTTCATCCGTTCTTCACTTTTTCTTGCAGATCTGAAGCAAAAGAGGATTGCTATTTTGAGGATTGGATCCAGAGATAGATTTTTTCAAGGAATCAGATAAAACTTCCAATCCACCTTCTATCTATTTCCTCTCTTCTGGTCTTAGGTTTTCTTGCATTTGACAGAAAAAGCAGCAGGCTACATCAGATCAAATCAACTGGGTAGATTCAGCATTATTTTTCAAAGAAACCCATCTCGACAAATTTTCCAAAATCAGCAAACTTGCTGCCCCTATTTTTGGGGGTTTTTCCGAAAAAGTTTCAGAATCCAAATTCTGAGGAACTGGGTTTGTTCAGCATTGAAGCACGAACAAAACCCATGTGCCAGATTTTTTCCGGAAAAATACTTCTCGGTGAGGCGCTATTTTCAAAGGTTTCCGAAAATCATTTGAACAAGTTCAAGATTACAGTCAATCTTTAAGTTTTTCAAGATGCAGTACTCCCAGGTACAATACGAGACCAAGACGGTCTTACTCCATGATTACTTGAAAACAGTTGACACAAATTTACACCAAGTAAATCCAAAGGGTTGATTTGGAGCAGCCTAGAAGGTACATGAATCAAATCACATTGCGTATCATTGAAGAACTGATTGTTGCGTCGCATCATTCCATCACACCACAGATTTGTAATCGCTTGTATCAAGCATTACAATCCTACCACCAGAGAAATCAGAGCAGCAGATGGAAGAATTGTTTGCAATCTAAAGCCTCAGGATATCGAAAGGTGTTTTGATATTCCATCATGATCAAACAACAAAGTCATATCAGTGACGGAATGTGAGAAGGCATTTGAGACAGCTAAGGACAAATGTCAAAAGGTTATGGCTGAAAAATGGCTAAAAGTGACAAAGGCAAGCTTGCCTAAGCCGTTGGGACGAGGAGAATGTAAAGATGAGTACGCAATGTTAATCACTCTACTCAATAGAATCACTGGAGAAGAAGATGATCGTCAATTCCACCCATGGATGTACTATATCATTGCTAAAATCATTGGCAAGAGGGAATATTATGACTGGGCCACTTTGATTAGTGACACACTCCACCGACAAATCACTGGGTATCTGGAAGCTCATAGGTTCCACATGTGCTCTTACTTGGTATACTTGATAGCCTTCCAAGGTGAATTCAGGTTATTGAACAATGTGGGAACCTTAGGTGTGCAGAAGGTTCACGAACATTTCGCACGTCTTGAGTTTACTCAAGCGGAGCGACACTTCAAGAGAACGAGTGATAACTTCATTATGCACACAGTACGTGAGCTTAACCATGAGATGCACGTGTGTATTTCACAGACAGCCAGAGAGGCAATGGCGGATTGGGCGGATTGGTTCATCCAATTCCCTACGTTCTCCTACATACGCGTGTATGGCTACATTGGCCACCCCGCCATGCTACCAAGATACCCTTCAGATAGGGTAGTCTTCATGGAATTCCTGAGACAGTTGTCCGAGGTTCATGCCTACTTGCGCTTGAAGAGGAAGACAACTGTTAACTTTCCTGTTGAGATGGGACTATATAGATGTGGATTCGCGGCAGATGCTAAGATGATGAGTCAGGAAATAGTGAGGTTTAACCTCAAGTATCTCATTGATAGAAGATCCTATGATCCCAGAGGACTCTATGCAGCACACCTTGAGCAACACTCGTCACATAAGTCTTCTATGGAAGATTATTGGGTAAATTGCAAAGACGAGTATGAAGTGCAAAGAAGGAACTACAGCAGGTTCAGACTCTCACAAATTGTTGATTTTATGTCAGCAGACATCGAAGGCCTGTCCGATGATGAAGGGGAAGTCACTCTCCCCTCATTCTTTGCAGATTCAGTTGACTCCCAACCGCTCCCGAGAGTGGATTGGTATGCCAAAGAAGACACATCTATAGAAGAAACAACGAGTAGAGTGGTTAGAAATAGCCAACTCTATGTCGACAGCAAGAAATCAAGGAAGGTGATACCTCACAGAGCAGAGCCGCCACATGTTCAGTCTACACCACCTTCCACTTCAAAAAGGAAGCCTAGGCAGAAGCAATGGTGCAATCCTCCCCGAGGGATGAGGATGTCAAAGCCTAGAACACAGAGGACACCAGTGGAGAAAGCCACACATAGTCCTAAAATAATCACGGGTTTTGCTGCCCCAGAACAAAGAGTAGAGACTGCTACCCCTGATTCAGCAGAAGTTATCACAGAGGAACCAGCAGCAGTAGTTGTTGAAGAACCGCTATCGAAGCCACAATGGCGTAAGCAACAGTAGAAGTAGCAGCAGAAACGGTGCCTGTTATGGAAACAGAGCCACCAATATCACCAGTATCACAGCGGACACAAGTCCTCATCGACTTGCATTCACCACCGAGAGACATTGCTCCAGCACAGTCTCACACATCTAGCATTCAAGGGCCTCACGTCCCTCCTAGCGAAGTTCGCTGAGATTCTATTTGGCTTGAAGGCTTCCTAGGAAGAAAGAGGGAAAAACCCTCGTATGAACTTGACTTTACCGAATTCGACCACGTCCCACAAGACACGTCGGCAAAGAAGTTAAAGAAACAAGTTCACATAGAAAGGAATGCAGAGTGTGAGATCATCATAGAGACTGCCGCTCCACCAGTAGAGAAAGGCATACACGAGGTCCAAGTCGAAGACTACACTTTGTCTCAACTTAACCTCGGGAAGACTACATGAAAGGTGGAGGCAGACCTTCTTGGAATAGCTTCGGTGAGCGCACAAGAAAGAATGGCAAAGGATGGTAAAGAAAAGGCAGCCTTAAAGGCTGAAAATCAGAAACTGAGGTCTTACATAACCAGCTTGATGCATGGCACACCAAACGTCTCAGCCCTACCAGCAGGACTACTAGATCTCCCCGCTGAACAAAATCATCGGCAATTGATAACATTCGGCAAACACTTGAGAGATCAAGTGGAAGAGTTTGTTCTCAAAGGCAGATGTATACTGGCAAACCTATACCAGTTACGGGATAGAGCACATGGACTCGCAGATCCGCCACGTAACAAAGGATTGCGTAAAGGAGGATTGAAGATCGAAGCACAATAGGAGATTTGCAATTGGCATATCAATCAGTATACTCTGAGGAAAACAAGCAACATCTTTTGTCTTGGAAGGAACAACTGGCGTACAAGGTGAAAGCCTATGACTATCATTCAATAGAGTTGATTGATTACAGACGGGTAGTTGCCACTATTATCAACTTCGCAAGAATGTTGGTGATATCTTTCCCTTGCATGGAATATCAGCGTGAGGGAGGAGAATACGTCGAGATGGTTACTGTACAGAACCAGTTCAGGGATGTCATCCGTAGTACCTTTCTTGATGATCATGATGGTTGCAAGTTGGCTAAGGTAGCAGCTTTATCAACCAAGTTTGAAGAGGCAGCATCTCAGTGTATGGACTTCGGAAATCAGCTCACAATGGGTGAGGTCATGCTACGACGCCACGTCATCATTATACAAAGCATTAATTCCCCAGAAGCTGATGAAGTCAATCAATGGATAGAGACACTGTTGATTAGTGGCGAACTATAAATGCACCAAATAAGGACGCCATACACCCTCCAAGTGGCATTCATGAGACTTGAGTTTGACTTGATGCTTCTTTCCAAGTCAACTCAAGATGATATTAAATGTAGTTGGAGTTAACTTGATGCTTCTTTCCAAGTTTAACTCCACTTTCCTTAAATCATGCATTGTCAGATCCCACTGATTAAGGATGTCTATTTGACTTCCATGATTTGTGGATCTTAGATCTCCACTAAATGTGGATGTCTATTTTGGAGGGATACTCTCATTAAAGTTTACCTTTAGTTTACCAACTCAAGTAGTTTTAGCTGACTCTTTAGAGTTGATTTTCTTCGCTAATCAAGTAGTTTTCCGCTTAACCGCTTGTTCCCTTTAGGAATAAATCTTGCTAATTGATTGGCAAGAACTCATTGTTAACTCAAGGAGATTTTTGGGTTACCCACTCCTTTGAGTTCTATAAATAAGAGCCTTGGGCTCATTATTTGTTTAACTTTTACTTGCTATGCAAAATTGTTGCGCCATTGTTGCCAACAGCTTTGAAAGCGGATACTTGTTCACTCTTGGATGAGAGTTCGTTGGTTGATTGTAACTATGCATGATTTCGTGCCTTTGCCTTCCCAACTTTTGTAATTCGTTGATGAAGCATTGAAGAAGAATATCAGAAGGCGCTTGCATTTTGATCATCTTATTTGAGTTATGTCTACGTCTTGTATCTAAATAGCTTGTTTTTTCATTTCCCTCCTCGGATAGGAGCCCCTCCTCCTTGGATATTTGTTATTGACAGTTATCGTTTGATGTTGTTTAATGTATTGAATTTCAAGTTATACCGATAGGGAGTCCCTCCTCCTTAGCAAGCTGGGCCGCCAAAAGCATTCTAAATTGTTAGAGCTGTGGAATCCATTTCCTAGCCCATACCTGATAGGAGTCCCTCCTCCTTTAAGTGTGTCTCATCTAGTTTACCGTATAGAGTGTTTGCTTGTACCAACCTTATCCCGGTGTATACCCGAGAGTTCAGAGCCTCGGTCATATTCTCAGGAGACAGCGAATTCAGGTGATCCAACCATCCCATTCTCGCTCCTTTACCCTCATGCTCTGTTTACCTTGAAGGTATTGGATAGATAAAAGCTAGTTAGTCGTAGTTGAGATCTGCAAAAACCAGAGAAAAAGCTTAGCTACGGTGCATTTGTGTTTGTGCACCCTTGTGTCCTGCCGCTGAAGCATAAAAAGATAGGAACTTTAGTTAACATTTCCCTTTCCTACGCATTGCTCCCAGCAGAGAGGGACTTCTCCTCTTTAAATAACGAAGAAGTGTTGCAAAACATTTGAAATAGCTGAACGTTTACAATAAGCACTCCAGAGGTGCTAATTTAAACGCCAACAGTTTTCTGGCGCCCACCGTGGGGCAACGAGGCATCAAACTTCAAGAAAAGCTAAACGCTTTTATGTCACGGGAATGACTATCTGGCGTCCTTGGGCACCAGTAGAGCAACCTGATCTTGTTCCAGCAACTCTCCAACCAGATCTTACATACATCGAAGGAGAGCAATCGGATATCATCAGCAGCTTGCGGATCTTCATCTTCGAGAAGAATACATCAACAGCTCAGTGGAGAGCCGCAGCCATTACTCTGGACGAGGAAGAAAGAAAGGCTGATCTAGCAGCCGAGAGACCAGTATTACCACCACCTGCGTGGCAGTAAACATCCTGGCTTACCAAGTATATACAAGAAGGAGGACCAATCCTCTTTTTCAAGAAGAAGTCGGAGAAGCATCCGACACAGAGCAGATCTTTCAAGAGGTTCGAGAGCAATTCCTAGAAGAACCACAGCAAGAACCTCCTGCTCAGGCAATGGCCGATAATGTTAACATTCATAACGGCAATGGCCGTAATAACGGCAACAACAACAATGGCAACAATGGCAACGGTAACTACATCAACAATCTTTTCGGCAATGGCCGAAATGCAAGAGTTGTTGCCAGACGTGCTGCCCCACTTCCATGGGGTAATAACATAGGCCCATTGGCATTGCAAGGAAACCATGAACTTCCCAAGGGATCACGGAAGCATTTCCCAAGATTCTATGGCGACGGGACTAGACATCCTGACGAACATCTCTCAGCATTCACAGCGGCCTGTTCCGTTCTGTCTGTGCCACACGAAGATATCGCCGTTCGACTCTTTGTCGAAACTCTTGAAGCAAATGCAGCTGACTGGTTCAATCATTTGCAACCAGGAATTATCACCAACTGGGAGGACATGAGCGAAAAGTTCTTGGCCAGATTCAGACCTGCTGAAGACAGTCATCAACTATTTGCCCGTTTATCTAACTCAAAGATGGAGTCCACAGAACCGATGAGGGAATTCGTAGCAAGGTTTAACCGTCTTGTTACACGACTTTCCCACTCAATGAATCCATCCGACGAGATCCTGATGAGCAGCTTCATTAACGCCCTACCCTCAGAGATAGCCTTTTTCATAAAAGGCAGTCATGAAGAAGACTTGCTGGTAGCTCAAGAGAAGGCTATCGAACTTGAGGATCACATGATCACTACAGGAAAGATGAAGAATGATGCCATCAGACCGCTGGTCCAAGCATCAGCAGATCCATTGCTACAGAAGGTAGCAAACGAGGTGACCATCCTCAAAAGACAGTCACCCAACCAAGGGCAGCAAGCAATGCCCACACCACCACCATATCAACAACAACAGCAGTACCAGCCTCAACAGCCTTATCAGCCCAAGAAGAATAATTTCCAACCATTCAACAGCTTCAAGCCGAAGTTCTCAGGACCGCCTAGACAAGCAGAACCTGAGAAATCCAATGTGTTCTGTTGTTTTCATGATTCAGATGAACACACTGGATCTTCATGCCCTGAGAATAAGAGAATGAACCAGATAATGGGATATGTCGGAGATGCAGTTCCAAGCTCAAACGTAGTACCTTCAAATTCGAACGTTGCTCCACCTCAAATGGACAATTTCGATGGCGACTCCGCAACGGGATACTTTCATAGTGAACCCGAAAATCAAGAAGAAGAAGACTATCGTCAATACAATCTTGCTGTCAATCACGAGAACCTGTCAACACCTGTGTTTACACGTGCTCAACATTTTAAAGCACAGAAAGAGGAAGACGAAAGACGACAGTCCAATGAAAAGGGAAAGGAAGCTTCCACTTCTAATCCCAAGTCTACACATGAGTTCGTCACACCAGTTTCTCAAGATCTGTCCCCGACGATTTTTGACATAGTGACATCCATGATGAAGACGAAGGTACAAATTTCACAGCTGGAGTATCTCCAAGATCATCCCGATCAAATGGATCGGATTCTCAAGGTAATTCAGAAGCCAATCATCATGCAGCCCACATTGCTAGCATCTTCCGTATCAGCGGGAGAAAAGCCAAAACCTTTTTACATATCTTTGTATATGGGAGGATATAAGCTTAGCAATTGTATAATTGATTCAGGGGCATCTGACAATGTCATGCCTTTACAAATCATGAAAGCTTTTGGACTATCATGTACGGAAACTAAAGAAAAGTGTTATTCACTTGAATCCAAACCCGTGCCATTGGTAGGTCAGCTAAAGGATGCTCAAGTAAGATTAGCATCCTGCCCAGAAAAGAAAATCATGATGACCATTCTCATAGATGATATCCCAATCAGTTATGGAATGCTCCTGAGTAGAAGCTTCTGCAAGGATCTCGGAGGCGAGATTCAACTGGATTGGTCATACGCGACAATCCCATTGAAGAAGGGCACCTTTAAGTTGGAACCTGAGGCTAAGTCAACATTCACGGTGGTGAAATCTCAAGACCCACAAGCACAAGTGCTACATCAAAGCACGGGTCCTGGCACGTATGCCATGCTGTCAGAAGTAACTGAAGAAGATGAAGGTTTTGCACTTACCACACAAACATTGAATGAAGATTCAAGAATGTGGAATATGCAATTCAACGGCAGTTGCTCAACAGCAGGTTCAGGAGCAGGAGTTGTCATTACCTCTCCCGAAGGAACACTGTACCCATTTCCTTATCGCTTGCAGTTTGATAACACAAACAATACTGCGGAATATGAGGCGCTCATACTTGGCCTCAAAAATGCAAGAGATATGGGTATAAAATACCTTCAAGTTGAAGGCGATGCAAAGCTGATCGTTCAACAGGTCAGAGGACTGTATCAAGTAAGGAGAAGCCGCCTTTCTTCTTACCGACAAAGGGTGTGGAATGCGATCGATTGGTTCGAAGCATTCAACATCAAATACATACCACGTGAGCAGAATAGTAGAGCAGATTCCCTTGTGGTATCAGCAGCTCTTTACATGCCCCATTCTGATTTTCGTCAGAATATCTTTGCTGTCGAGCTCATTTACAGGCCAGCCATCCCCGACAACTGCGACAATTGGCAGGTCTTTACTAATGATGATGATATTCAAGAGTTGCTCTGCATGGAGGACAATTATCAAGAATTATTCTTTGAAGGTAGTGCTTCTCCCTCCAGAGAATATATGGCAGAAGATTCCGAAGTCACGGAATCTGGTGTCATCCAACTAAAAGGCAATAATATCCCCAAAGGTCTAGTATCCTTGGAGGATATATTTGATAGACACGACAGACGTGTTCAAGACCAAAGGAATTCTAACGACAAGACATCAGCCGACTACCGACAAGTCAACATTGGTACGGGAGATAAGCCTCGGCTCGTCAACCTAGGCAAGTGTTGTACGGCGGAAGAAAGTGACAATTTCATCTCTTTATTCAAGCAATACCGAGACGTCTTTGCATGGTCCTATGAAGACCTGAAAGCATTCAAGCCAAAGGAATTGTCTCATACAATTCCACTTAAGTCTGACATCAAGCCTTTCAAGCAGAAGCAGAGACACTACAACCCGCACGTCCAAGATACAATCTACGCGGAGGTGAAAAAGATGGTGGATGCCAAGATCATATACCCGATCCACTACTCCACCTGGGTGTCCAATATTGTCCCTGTACGCAAGAAGAGCGGAGAAATCCGGATTTGTGTGGACTTCAGGAACCTGAACCAGTCATCACTAAAGTATAATTATCCTTTGCCCATCATGGAACACACATTGCAAACAGTAACCGGTTCGGAGATGCTGTCATTACTTGACGGATTTTCGGGATATAACCAGATTGCAGTAGCTGAAGAAGATCAACTCAAAACAGCGTTCACCACTCCATGGGGAACATTCGCCTACGAGAGGATGCCCTTCGGCCTCATCAACGCCGGTGCTACTTTTCAGCGAGCCATGGACTTGGCTTTTGGTGACTTAAAGGACAAATTGATAGTCGTCTATCTTGACGACCTTACCGCTTTCTCAAAGAAGCGGCAAGATCATTTTCAACACTTAGTGAAAGTGTTTGAGAGATGCAGGCACCATCACATATCACTGAATCCGAAGAAGTCTATCTTCGCGGTGACAGAAGGCAAATTGCTTGGTCACATTGTCTCTAAAGAAGGGACTAGGATAGACCCTAATCGGGTTGATGCAATCAAGGACCTGACTCTCCCTACCAATAAAACTGGGGTACATTCTTTCTTCGGCAAAGTCAACTTTATACGGAGATTTGTACCAGACTTCTCGGAGCTGACCAAGGATATCTCAGCAATGATGAAGAAAACGACCGCTTTCAAGTGGACCGATGAAGGAAGGAAGGCGTTCGAGAAAATAAAAGAGGCCATCAGTAAAGCGCCAGTGTTGGTTCGACCTGATTTCAATAAAGAATTCATTCTTTATTGTTACGCGTCGGAACATACTCTCTCCGCCATACTGACTCAGAAGTTGAATGAAGAGACTGAGTCACCTATCGCTTTCATGAGCAGCAGCTTCAAGGATAGCGAATCTCGGTACTCCCAAATAGAGAAAAATGCATATGCAGTTGTGAGGGCTGTTAAGAATTTCAGATTCTACATCCTAAACTCTCACACCACTGTGTATGTCACAGACCCCGCGGTCAAGAGCGTCCTTACTCAACAAGAAATGGGTACCAAAAGAGGCAACTGGATTGCAAGAGTCCAAGAATACGACCTGGATATCAAGCCTACCAAGCTCGTTCGTGGGAGAGGTCTATGTCAACTCCTGGCAGAAGATGGTGATTTAAAGCACCAGGCTGAAGATGGAATCTTAGGAACAGAAATGGAAGAAAACCTCCCAATGGTCTTATTAGTTGAATTTGCTCAAGAGTGGTACACAGAATTGTGGTACTACCTAACCTACGAGGAATGTCCGACACACTTGGATAAGCAGCAGAGAAGAACTTTGAAATTACAAGCACAAAGCTATGTGCTTGGAAGAAATGTTCTATACAAGCGTGGGCTTGATGGAACGTTCCTACTATGCGTCACCAAAGATCAACAAAGACGATTGATGGAGGCATTCCACAATCAAGCATGCGGAGGTCACTTCTCATCAAGGGTTACCACATTCAAGATCTTGCAGGCATCATTCTTTTGGCCAACCTTGTTCCGCGACGCATATGACTGGGTGCACAGATGCACGTTGTGCCAACAATTTGTTGGTAAACTTAAGCTGTCAAACCTTCCACTCAGGCCGGTGGTGATAGATGCTCCATTCCAGCAATGGGGCATAGACTTTGTGGGACCTATCAACCCTCATTCCAGCAAAGGACATGTCTACGTCCTCACAGCGACAGACTATTTCACTAAGTGGGTTGAGGCAATTCCTGTAAAGCAGGCTACTTCCGAGGTGGTGTGTAATTTCCTCAAAGAGAACATCATTACATGCTTCGGAGTACCCAAAAAGATCGTGACTGACAACGCTACAAGCTTCTCACCAGAGGAGTTGATAGAATTTTGTTTTGACTACGGCATCACCTTGTCCCATTCTTCAGATTACTATCCACAAGGTAATGGACAAGCCGAATCGTCAAATAAGAACATAGTCACAATAGTGCGCAAGATGGTTGATTCCAATCAACAGGCTTGGCACACGAAACTGTACGATGCTCTTTGGGCTGATAGGATCACACCTAAGAGAGCTATCGGCACTTCACCTTTCATAATCCTATATGGCACTGAAGCTGCGTTACCCATCACTCTAGAATTGTCCGCTTTGCAGCTGGCATCCACAATAGAAGATGAAGAATTCAAAGATCCTATTGAGAAACGTATCTTATGCCTGATGAAACTTCAAGAAGAAAGGGTGGAGATAGTTGATAAGATCACTCAATATCAAGAGCGAGTGAAGAAGATCTTCGACAAGAAGGCTCGGCAACGAGACTTTGAGATTGGAGATAAAGTCCTATTATGGGACAAGAGACACGAACCAAAGGGAATGCACGGAAAATTCGACTCCCTTTGGCTGGGGCCGTTCCTAATTCATAATATTGCAGGAGAGAATTCCTATATTCTCTCACATTCAGACGGGAGGCTCTTCCCACTGCCTTACAGCGGGCAGTACTTGAAGCATTTCATCCCTTCGGGGATGGGGTGAGTACATATTGTAAATAATTTTCCTTGCTTTAACGTTATGTTGTTATTTTTTCCCCGTTTAGTGAAGTATTGTCGTGTTTTAGGTGATTTCTTAGATGTTTTTTCGTAGGTGAATAAATTGGGGAACCCAATAAATAGGGTGAACTCTATTTTTAGGTATGTATGGAACTAAAGTCCTGACTCCGTTACCCAACTGATTATATATACTGATCTACGAAACTTGAGATTCTCGGTTCTCCTATGCCGTAAGTATCCGACATGGTCACCAGACGGAGCCTAATGTTGTACCCAAAATTAATTTTTTGGCATTTTGTATAAATTGAGCTAAATCTACTTAAAATGCCATGTTAAGTCAGTTTTAGGTCAAACCAATCATAGAATCTTGGTGGGTTTCTGTCAAAGAACACACGTGCAAAATTCTGAAAATTTGAAAATTAGGGTTTTCACCCCTATTTTCAGGGAAACCCCCGAAAATAGGACCTTCCCAGAAATATTCAAAAATGATTTTGATAGGATTAAAAGACTTCACGATCACATTACGTCAATCATCAAAAGACATGTTTTACTGGTGGGTCTATTTATTTTCGTGAAGAAAGTTAGGAACCTCTCGCAGCCTACTAATGGCGATTGGCTGTAAGACTGTGTGTTGAAAGTTAAACTCAAAAGCTTCAACCATCGCTAAACTAGCTGGAAGTGCTGGGTCAAAAATGATGCTTTTAATGAAGTATTCCAGCAGGGCACCGTACCTGACTAACCGAAACGGGCATGGCGAGAGAACTCAAAATGCTGGAAGAGCCTTTTCGCTGTGGGCTGCTCATGATCTTTGAGGTCAAATGTCGCCGCGAAGATCATCCGAAGCGCTATTCTCGACGCTTGATTAACATCGACTAACAAAGGAACAAATATCCAGATCATCCTGGCGAATAGATCACTAGCAACTACCGGACGAAGCAAAAAGAGGCGCTTGAGAAATATCAAAGAAACCACGCTAATCCGCGAAAGTTATAAGGAAAAGAGCCTCTTTCAAAGAAAGGCTTCTTTCTTGACAAGCGATACCATAAATGACAAAAAAGGCTTCCTAAGATAACCTTCAGCCCGGGCAAGTATCTCGGAAACGCAATCAGAACACCACCGACAAGGGCCTTCAACGGATAACTGGACGTGCGTAGACAACTTTTCGATAAAGATGATCGTGCCAAAGGTAAAAGCTCTTTTCAAGGAGGGGTTTTGAATAAAGCGGTGGAACCCTAAAAATAAGATCCGTGTTCTCGGGTCACCATTCGTGACGTAACGTAGCCGGTACCTGATGAAGCATCAAGCGAAATCATCTGACTCTCTGATCAACGAGAAATCCAGATCAAAGCACAAGAGGTCATTTCAAAAGGCTGAAGAACGAAGTTTGAAAATTCACTAAGGCATTAGCAAAAGCGCCTTTCCTTGGAAAAGGCGCCCATCCTTTTGAAGCCCTAAACTCAGCTTTTCATCATCATGTCTCCCAGGCACTTCTTTCCAGTTTGGATCCAGCTCCGCAGTGAATGTGTCCGCGACATCTCAGGATCAACAGACAATGCTAGATTCAGGATCAAACGGAGGGCTTTCAGGAGAATAAATATTTAAAAATCAGCAAGAAACCAAAAGGGACGCCTAAAGAAGTCAAGGGTAAATTGTTGACTAAAGTCAAGAGCTTTTTGAGTTAAAGTTGGCTAAAACGCTCCACGATTGGTGGAAATCACCTTCTCAACTTTAGATCAAGCCAAAATCACCTTTTGAGCTTGAGTTAGGTCCCCAAATTTGTGGATCTGAAGCTTAAACATATATATTCAAGGTGAAGGCGTCCCATTTCATTATTTCATTGCAGGTTAAGAGATCAAGATCAGCCACAAGCTCTCAAGGACGCCATTGATAGATCCGAACAAGGTTTTCATCCGTTCTTCAATTTTTCTTGCAGATCTGAAGCAGAAGAGGATTGCTATTTTGAGGATTGGATCCAGAGATAGATTTTTTCAGGAAATCAGATAAAACTTCCAATCCACCTTCTGTCTATTTCCTCTCTTCTCGTCTTAGGTTTTCTTGCATTTGACAGAAAAAGCAACAGGCTATATCAGATCAGATCAACTGGGTTGATTCAGCATTATTTTTCAGAGAAACCCATCTCGACAAATTTTCCAAAATCAGCAAACTGCTGCCCCCTATTTTGGGGTTTTTCCCGGTGTTTCGTAATCCAAATTAGAACCGGGTTTGTCTCGCATTGAAGCATCTAACAGCAACCATGTGCCGCATTTTTCCCGAAAATACTTCTGCGGAGAGGCTATTTTCAAGGGTCCAAAATCATCCTAACAAGTTCGTACCATACCAATCTTGGGTTTTCAAGATGCGCATCTCTGTGTACAATGTTTCAGACCAAGACGTCTTACTCCATGACATTTGAAAACGCTTGACACAAATTCTTACACCAAGTAAATCCAAGTGGTTCGATTTGGAGCAAAATGGAAGGTATGAATCAAATCACATTGCGTAATATTGAAGAACTGGATTGTTGCGCCGCATCAATTCCCATCACACTACGAGTTTAGAGTTTGTAATCGCCAGGTCAAGCATTACAATCCTACCACCGAGAAATCAGAAAGCAGCGTGATGGAAGAATTGTTTGCCTAAAGCCTCGATATTGAACGTTTTGATATTCCATCATGTCCTAACAGCAAAGTCATATCAGTGATGAAATGTGAGAAGGCATTTGAGACAGCTAAGGACAAATGTCAAAAGGTAATGGCTGAAAAATTGTTAAAAGTGACAAAGGCAAGCTTGCCTAAGTCGTTGGGATGAGGAGAATGTAAAGATGAGTACGCAGTGTTAATCACTCTACTCAATAGAAGCACTGGAGAAGAAGATGGTCGTCAATTCCAGCCATGGATGTACTATATCATTGCTAAAATCATTGGCAAGAGGGAATATTATGACTGGGCCACTTTGATTAGTGACACACTCCACCGACAAATCACTGGGTATCTGGAAGCTCATAGGTTCCACATGTGCTCTTACCTGGTATACTTGATAGCCTTCCAAGGTGAATTCAGGTTATTGAACAATGTGGGAACCTTAGGTGTGCAGAAGGTTCACGAACATTTCGCACGTCTTGAGTTTACTCAAGCGGAGCAACACTTCAAGAAAACGAGTGATAACTTCATTATGCACACAGTACGTGAGCTTAACCATGAGATGCACGTGCGTATTTCACAGACAGCCAGAGAGGCAATGGCGGATTGGGCGGATTGGTTCATCCAATTCCCTACGTTCTCCTACATACGCGTGTATGGCTACATTGGCCACCCCGCCATGCTACCAAGATACCCTTCAGATAGGGTAGTCTTCATGGAATTCCTGAGACAGTTGTTCGAGGTTCATGCCTACTTGCGCTTGAAGAGGAAGACAGCTGTTAACTTTCCTGTTGAGATGGGACTATATAGATGTGGATTCGCGGCAGATGCTAAGATGATGAGTCAGGAAATAGTGAGGTTTAACCTCAAGTATCTCATTGATAGAAGATCCTATGATCCCAGAGGACTCTATGCAGCACACCTTGAGCAACACTCGTCACATAAGTCTTCTATGGAAGATTATTGGGTAAATTGCAAAGACGAGTATGAAGTGCGAAGAAGGAACTACAACAGGTTCAGACTCTCACAAATTGCTGATTTTATGTCAGCAGACATCGAGGGCCTGTCCGATGATGAAGGGGAAGTCACTCTCCCCTCATTCTTCGCAGATTCAGTTGACTCCCAACCGCTCCTGAGAGTGGATTGGTATGCCAAAGAAGACACATCTATAGAAGAAAGAACGAGTAGAGTGGTTAGAAATAGCCAACTCTATCTCGACAGCAAGAAATCAAGAAAGGTGATACCTCACAGAGTAGAGCCGCCACAGGTTCAGTCTACACCACCTTCCACTTCAAAAAGGAAGCCTAGACAGAAGCAATGGTGCAATCCTCCCCGAGGGATGAGGATGTCAAAGCCTAGAACACAGAGGACACCAGTGGAGAAAGCCACACATAGTCCTGAAATAATCACGGGTATTGCTGCCCCAGAACAAAGAGTAGAGACTGCTACCACTGATTCAGCAGAAGTTATCACGGAGGAACCAAGCAGCTAAAGAGTTGTTGAAGAACCAAGCACGAGCCAATGGCGTGGCAACACTAGAACAGCAGCAAAACGGTGCTCTGGTGGAAACAGCCCGCCAATTACCGCGATTGTTGCACAAGTCTCATCGACTTGGATTCGGCCACCGAGACATTGCTCCATACCAATAATATCTAGCATTCAAGGGCCTCACGTCCCTCCCAGCTTAAGTTCACGAGATTCTATTTGGCTTGAAGGCTCTAGGAAGAAAGAGGGAAAACCATCGTATGAATACTTGACTTTACCGTAATTCTACCACGCCCCACAAAGACACGCCGGGGCTACAGTTAAGAATCAAGTTCACATAGAAAGGAACGCAGAGTGTGAGATCATCATAGAGACTGCCGCTCCACCAGTAGAGAAAAGCATACATGAGGTCCAAGTAGAAGACTACACTTTGTCTCAACTTAACCTCGGGAAGACTACACGACAGGTGGAGGCAGACCTTCTTGGAATAGCTTCGGTGAGCACACAAGAAAGAATGGCTAAGGATGGTAAAGAAAAGGTAGCCTTTAAAGTTGCTGAAAATCAGAAACCGAGGTCTACATAACCAAATCTTTGATACATGGCACACACCAAACGTCCTCACCACCACAGATCAAGTAGATCTCACAACAAAATCATCGGCAATTGATAACATTCGGCAAACACTTGAGAGATCAAGTGGAAGAGTTTGTTCTCAAAGGTAGATGTATACTGGAAAACCTATACCAGTTACGGGATAGAGCACATGGACTTTGTGCAGAGATCCAGCAGTTAGAACAAAGGATTGCAGAAAGGAGGCTTGAAGACGAAAGCACAATTGCAGATTTGCAATTGGCATATCAATCAGTATACTCTGAGGAAAACAAGCAGCATCTTTTTGCTTGGAAGGAACAATTGGCGTACAAGGTGAAAGCCTATGACGCTCATTCAGTAGAGTTGATTGATTACAGACGGGTAGTTGCCACTATTATCAACTTCGCAAGAATGTTGGTGATATCTTTCCCTTGCATGGAATATCAGCGTGAGGGAGGAGAATACGTCGAGATGGTTACTGTACAGAACCAGTTCAGGGATGTCATCCGTAGTACCTTTCTTGATGATCATGATGGTTGCAAGCTGGCTAAGGTAGCAGCTTTATCAACCAAGTTTGAAGAGGCAGCATCTCAGTGTATGGACTTCGGAAATCAGCTCACAATGGGTGAGGTCATGCTACGACGCCACGTCATCATTCTACAAAGCATTAATTCCCAAAAAGCTGATGAAGTCAATCAATGGATAGAGACACTGCTAATTAGTGGCAAACTATAAATGCACCAAAGAAGGACGCCATACACCCTCCAAGTGGCATTCATGAGACTTGAGTTTGACTTGATGCTTCTTTCCAAGTCAACTCAAGATGATATTAAATGTAGTTGGAGTTAACTTGATGCTTCTTTCCAAGTTTAACTCCACTTTCCTTAAATCATGCATTGTCAAATCCCACTGATTAAGGATGTTTATTTGACTTCCATGATTTATGGATCTTAGATCTCCCCTAAATGTGGATGTCTATTTTGGAGGGATACTTTCATTAAAGTTTACCTTTAGTTTACTTTCAGTCAACTGAAGTAGTTTCCAGTTGACTCTTTGTTGATTTTCAGTTAACTGAAGTAGTTTTCCAGTTAACTGCTTGTTCCCCCTTTTTAGGAATAAATCTTGCTAATTGATTGACAAGAACTCATTGTTAACTCAAGGAGATTTTGGGGTTACCCACTCCTTTGAGTTCTATA